>BPLS01000351.1:0-32467 GCA_019656275.1 Rhododendron kiyosumense | reverse complement strand
CTATTTGTTGACCAGCCCAGTAGCCCATAGCCCGTTCAGCCCAGTCCTCTGTCAAGGACTTGAGATTAATATTCATAGGCCCGTTCTCTCAATTGATAGGCCCAGCTGCTGTGTAGAATTTATCGGCCCGTTTGCAAAATGAGAGTGGGGTGATTGACGGGCCGGTCCAAAAAACTGGGCCGAAACTCCTTACTCCTCCGGCTCCATCCCCAATTCTGAAATGCCCGCATAAGGATATATATAGTCTCCCCTTTTATACCTGAAATACCCTTGACAGAAACGTGTTGCAACCGGCGACGGCTCGAGCAAGGATCAGAAGAGGGTTGGGGAGGTTAGAGGAGGAGGAGAAGGGGAGGACCCGCATGCAGATACAGATGGTGGAGGTGGTGCCGCCATCCAAACCTAAAATTACGCCGTCGCCGTCGGAGTGGGCATCCCCCACTCCACCAGTAGTATTGTTTACGTTGTTCTCGAATTCCCAGATCTCACCGTTTTTGTGTTTCATCGTCGTGTTATTAAACCCGCAACCTGCCCTAGACACACCCTCTCTCGATCGATTGACAGAGGGTGGGAAGGGGTTGTAGAGTCTGGAGGTGGAAATGAGAGATTTTCGGTGCGTTTCGGGTTGGTGGGAAAGCGTGAGAAACCCAAAACAGACGATTCAAAGCTAGCAAAAGTTTGTGAAATTTTAAAACTAGTGAAATTAGTGTAATTTGAGAAATAGTTTTCATGAGTTCGAAAACTAGTGAAATTCACGAGCTCAAATCTAGTGAAATTTATGAGTTTCAAAGTTAATGAAAAATCAAGAGTGTGTAACTCGTAAAATTCATAAGCTCGAAGCAAGTAAAAATCATGAGCGTGTAGCTAATGAAATTCACTAGGTAAAATTTACACCCATTGAAATTTAGTGAAATTTGAAATCCAGCAAAAATTTGTAAAATTTGAAAATCAGTGAAATTTGAGAAGTAGTGAATTTCACTAATTTTTTAAAATAGTAAAATTTCGTTGAAAAAAATCATCAGCCGAAGTGGTCGCTGAAATTAATGAAATTTGAGAAGTAGTGAATTTCACTAATTTTTTAAAATAGTAAAATTTCGCCGAAAAAAGTCATCGGCCGAAGTGGTTGCTGAAATTAATGAAATTTGAGAAGTAGTGAATTTCACTAATTTTTTGAAGTAGTGAAATTTTGCTGAAAAAAGTCACCGATCAGAAATGGTTGTGGGGTGGGAATGGGGTGATAAAAACTTTGAAGAGATAATAAAGTATGAAATTATATTTAGTTAAAGGGCAAAAGGGTAATCTTAATATGAGGTTGTTTTTAGAGATAAATAAAAATTGAGTTCATCCTTAATGAGAATTAAGTCTTGATTTTCTAGACTCACAGATAATTTTCTATTTGAAGTAGTCATTCAAGCCACCTAATAATGGTTCGTGTAGTTCGATCTTTGTGTGACTTTAGTTCTTACTCTTTCTAATTGACTCGATTTTAAACTTGCAGCTTCGATTTCGTGCTTAGAGACAGTGGATAACTTCCCATAGCTCTCACTAATGGAACCGAATGGATCATCCATATGTGATAACAATATTTAACATTTGTCCACCCAATATTGAAGTCATGCGTCTGTCCTTGCCTGACCGACAAACCAAAAGAATTCTCCTATGTACTTGCCTATACTAAAGCTAGCAAATAATTCTTCCCCGTTATATTTTCCAAAAAATCCACCAGACTGTTTCAAATCTCTTATGAAGTTCTGATCATTCTTTCTGGTTCATTTCGAATTGGCGAAATCAAAAGAAATATAGAAACACAACCAAATCATATTAAACACACCACACTAAAAACCAAAAGATATTGAACCCCAAAATTTCTAGTATTCTGCGTCTTTTAGTGGATCGTTTGTATCCACATGGGACCAATATTCTTTCTTTCCAAGTTTCTCAAGCTAAGATAAACTCAAACTAAAAATGAGAAACTCATTAATAAAGAACCAAAAAAGCGTACATGAAATTTTAAACGTCCCTGAAAATTAAGAGTGAATATTTTATGCTCCTGGAGCATTGCTCCGCATGGGCCTTGCAGCACATATTTGTGTGGTGGTTTAGATGCCCTGATCGAAGAGCAATGCTCAAGGAGCATAAAATAATTTCTCCAAAATCAGGGAGATCTCCTTTAGTCTGTACACTTTGATCAAGGGAAAAGATCATAATCGAAGCTGCCAAACTGAACAGGAGCAAGCAGGTAATCAAGCGGCTGCATATCATCAACTAAGCCATTGAAGCAGAAATCATAAGATCCAGGATTATCTTGATCATAACAATTGTAGTAGTCCAGTGTATCGGGAAATGGCAGCAGCCGAGGAGATTCATGGCGACTCATGTTGTGATGTGGCTGTGGATCACTTGCATTTGGAAACTCTTCCTCAGCTATCGCAACTTCCATCCCTTGATTATGATCTTGACATTGCTGAATGTTCCCGGGATTTTTCACATTTTGCCGCACCTCTTCGTTTTGAACTGCAGTTTGCATCCCTTGGATATAACACTGCTGGATATTACTTGGATTTTCTGCATTTGGCAGCATCTCTTCATTGTGAACTTCATATTGCATCCCTCCATTATGTGAGCATTGTTGGTTTTTGTCAAGGCATTCTGTGTTTGGCCACTCTTCATTGGGAGTTGGAACTTGCATCTCTTCATCCTCTTGATCCTCGTCGTTGTTTTCTGGATTTGCTGTTGCTTTTCTTGTTTTGTATATCTTACATAGGACGCAGTCATCCAGCTGCAAGAAAATAGATGTTTTTGGAGTTGTTCGTAATGATATTTGACGATCAATCAAAATGACTTATAACGGGATTCTTCTAAAAAAAAAAAATTGTCAAAATTTGGAGTGCCATCGGTTAAAGTAACCCATAAAGCAATGACTAAGATTCGATAGTATGTTGTCATATAATGTATATGTGTGTAAAAGTGTGTGAAAGTGCATTGCAATGTATCTAAAAGGATTGAGTACGTTCTAATTTTTGTGGCATTAAAGTTGGGAGCAGATTTTCAGGAGATCGATCTTCCCTTGATGCTACACGTAAAATGGGAAGGAGTTGAGACAGTTGAGAAGGAAGATTAAAAAGAAGAAATTTCTAATTGAGCTTGGGGTTAAGGCCGACTAATTAAATCACAAAAATAGGAAGGTCCTAATTTCTTCCATGTCTTCTGATGACATCACGAACAAGACGTTGGATTTTGGTTCCACGTTGGGTATTGAAGTTAGAGGAGGGAGGAATTATATTTTAATAAAATTTGTTGAAATACAGGAGAAAGAATTTAAAGAAAGGATACATGCTCTAGATGACTTGAAGGAAGAACAAGGCTGAATCGACCAAAAATCTGTACATGAAATTTTTTGGTCTTTGATTTGGTTTGGATTTGGCAAAGAACGAGGCTGAACTGACCTGTTGCCATTCCCAATATTACGTGACATTAAGACTTTTTTTCGGTTTGGTATTTGGGTTTTTGACTTTCTCTTAGCGCACGGTTTTCAATAAATTTTCTCTCAATTATTACTATAATTTCTCTCTCTATCTCTCTTCACTCAAAATTCAAAATCCAAATACCAAAACGAACAAGGTCTTTAGAGTGCTTCTTGTACACATCTAATGTCATATACCTAGGGCTCTTTTCTTGCCAAATTATTGTTTTCCGTATTTGTGTTCGTATTTGTTCTAATTTTTTATTAGGATTGGGTAAATTTTTTTGAATTAATTATTAATCTTGAAGAGAGAATTCTAAAAGTTCTCTAAGGGTGGAAAAAGTTTGAAACAACTTATCTTTTTTATTTTTAGTGTCATGTTATTTGCACTCTTTCAGCTCTACTTTATTTGTTTGCACTTTTCTAATTCCTCTCATTGTGATGAATTATTGCTCTTAAAATTTTTGACAAAAACTAAACAAGAAAATCAGTACGAGCAGTAAATAATGTTGACCACCTTTAAAACAAAATAGTTTTAAAAGAACAGGGCCAAAGTTTGTGTATTGTGTTGTGTACATCATTATGTACCAATTCATATACACAAATAAACATCTATCTATCTATAAACATATCAAACTCTCAATTTCTAGAATTTTGAGTTTTTTTTTTATAAAATAAAAATTGAGAGAGAGAGAGAGAGAGACACGTGGGGGAGAGAAGGGGATAGAGAGAATATAGGGAGGGGTCTGAATGTGGAGAAATTTTTCAGTGCCGGTGGGCACGGGTCACATGGTGCTGAGCACGCATTTCAGCTGTCCAAACGTATTTTGGATGGCTCAGATTTGTTTAGGCTTGAGGGAGTATTTAGGTAATTAAAAATTACCCAAACAGATTTGAGCTGTCTAAAATACGTTTAGACAGCCGAGATTGTGCTCGGCACCACGTGATCCGTGCACACCCGGCACTGAAAAACTTCTCCTCAATGTGAGGGAGTGATTTTAGGGGGAGAAGTTGAGTTTTAAGTATTAGATAAGGAAAAATAAAAATCATACTTTTCGGTTCTGCAAGACCCATGCATATCGATGTTTTTTTTTCTAAGTCAAATGTTTTATCAATTAGAATTGTGTCCGTTTGACGCATGAGACAAACTTATATCGATGAGTTTTTTTAAATTACATTTTCTATTGATCAGAGTTGTGTCCATTCGATGCACAAGACATCGCGGTGTGCCTGCTTGATACACAGGAATGGGTAAAAAAAAATAATGTTATTTTTTTTATTCCGTATATCGAACGGGCACACCGCCAGTTGAAATCTAAACAAAGTGGAGAGTATACATTGATGTTACGTACGTACCTTCATGTCACCAGGTTGGCCCCTAGAAGTGGATGGAGTGTCATGGTTGGCAAGCCTATACTCTTGCATTTTCCAATCAGTCTTGACTCCAGATTTTGCAGGTCCTTCGTAGTATACAAGTGCCTTCTTGTACCCAACGATGCTACCACCTTTGCTGCTGAAAATGTGGGTATCGGCTCCGCTAGCCTTCCAGAAGCCGTTACCGGCGGCTCTGTTCGGCCTCTTTCCCTTAGGGTACTTCTTGTTCCTCGACGTGAAAAAGTACCATTCCTCTTCTCGTTTTAGCTCGTACATCTCTGTTATCGTTCATTTCGATAGAAACATAAACCCAGGTGAGTATATAGATTTTCAGTTTTTGGAATGTCAATGCAGAAGAAACCGATTCAAATAACTTGAAATGGTCTAAAACAAAGTATATAGTCTTGTACGCATTAATTTATGACATGAAACTTTATTTTCGTACGTAGTCCACACAAATGTGTGTTGGAAATAGGTAGGGGAGCAAGACACTGTCCTTGTCCTTGGGGCACTGAACGATCTCTCCCTCCTCTAACCCCGTTTAACGAGAGGTTATTTAGTGCTCATGGAGGAATGCTCCGCATTAGTCTTGTAACAACTTCAAGATTAATGAAATTTTATTTTGCCGTTAAAACAAAAAAAATGTAACCATCCGGGCCTCAAGTGGCCTATGATCATCGAGTGTAGGATGTCAATTTTGTTGGAATGTTATTATCTTGTTGTGATGCTGTTGCTCTTGTTTCTTTTAATCGTTGTATACTTAGAATAGAAATAACAAAGGGAAGTGTTTATACCTAGATCAAGGTTTAGGGTTTAAGACTCATCTTCAGTCGATATGTTGAGTACTATTTTATATATTTTGTGTTTCTGTTTTTTTTTTACTCGAAACAATTACTCAAAACTCAAAAGTGTTCTACAGAGTTTTCTTGGAAATTGCAACCAAAATACAATCTAATTCACAAAAACCCAAGAACCAAAAAAAAAAAAAAAGCTACAATAAACTTTAGGGTTTTGGTCTATGCATATTAAAAAAACCGTTTGGGAGATCCTAACTTTCTTGTAGTGTTTTGTGCCTCTTTTCACAATTCTTTTTATTGGCAAAGAGCCTATTTTCACATATTACTCAACATAAAGTATGGGCAAGAATCCCTGCACCAAGAACGGAAATTTTATTTTAGCAGTACAGAAATGTATATTAAAAAAATCTAGTAGTGGCGAAACTATATAAGTTGGGCATAAATTTTTTTTTACATATAATAATTGCATTTTCTAAAATTCTTGTCGTGGCGGTCGCCGCCACTAGACCCCCTGATCCCATCATTGCCTGCACAGATTCGGATAATGTTTTTGGAACCAATGTTCAACGTGTGTTGCCTCCATGTTTACAATGTAAAACGCACATGCGTTAGATGATTTCAAAACTATTTGTGTCTCTGAATCTATACACGAACGTCTTTGTCTTTATGATTCTGTATGATTGCTTATTACTCAAAAGCATTGTAGATAACATTCTTGAAAATCTACAATCTACTCGACAAAATACAAGAACAGAGAAAACCAAAAACAAGAAAGATAAAGAAAAATCTAGAGGTAGAGAGAGAGATGACCGGATAGTTGTCGAGGGCTGCAGGAGTAGAGGTCGACGTCCATTATCCTGTTTAACGGCAAACGCTTTCTCCTGACCTTCCTCCTCAAGTACTTGGCCACCAATTCTTGATCCGTGGGGCAGAATCGATAACCCGGTGGAAACGAATCGATTACGCTATCGACATGACTGATCCTCCCTTTCTCACTACCCACATAATCACTATTTGCGCAATCGATTCTCTCCTGAATAATTCCTTTTCCCTTGTCAATGGGCTTCACCTCAAGTCCGCGCATCCTTTTCTCCATCGTATCCTTGTTTGGAGAGAGAGGGTGAAAGAATGAGTTTGGAAAAAAAAATAATGGAGAGAGAACAGAGAGGAAAAGTAGGATGATATATATATATACACACACACATAGTATATGAGTCCTCTTCTGGTCAGGACTCCCGGACCAAACCTCCCATCCGCACCCAGCTTATAAGCCGTTGGGAAATAAAATCCAGCCCAAAGCCTCCCATGCGCTACTGTTCCCCTACTCAGTTCCCTTTTTTCCTTCAAACGCGTAAAGAGCGAGAGAGAGAGAGAGAGGAGGAGGCAATTTTTGAGAGAAACGACGAACCAGCAGAGCCAAACGAATGACCAACTAGACCTCTTGGGATCGGATCAGGTCCAGTGTGCTAGTGTCCATTTCTGTCCAGTGTGCGGCTAGGATGAGTCCCTATTAAATCAAATGCTCCACATCATGCCATGTCAACAAGCCCCCCATTTTGCTTCAAAAGAAACGGAGATTCCCTAACGGAAGTCTTGAAAACTAACTCTGCGAAAATTAAAAAAAAAACGCGGAAAGCTCCACTCAAGCCACGTGCTTGCATATGAGAATAAATTTTATTCACAGTCGGTGTAAAATCCCATTTTTTCACCACCACCTATTATGGGCTCCACCGAGTATCTATTATTGTGATCTGAATTGTTTATATTTTAAGATCTGCAATATACTATGAGTATTGTCATGCAAAAAATCAGCTTTATTGAAAGTCGATAGATATATCAAAATTTGAATTTGAATTTATAAAATGGACGATCTGATTTTTGTCAATAATAATAAAAATAAACTATCCATTTTGCAAAACAAACTTCAAATTTTGATATTCCTATCGATGTTCGATCAAATTTATTTTTTGCATGGACACATTTTTATTTGGGGTCTACAAGAAGAACGGTTCAGATCAACAATAAACACACAATAGAACCAAAAAAAGTGGTGATGGAAAAGTGAGATTTTTTTCCACCACTGGTTAAAAGAATTTAATCTCTTTCTATATTACTACCGCTGCCCTAAAATAAATGTTCCATCCGCAAAACGAGAACTTATAAACAAGACATTTTCTATGGGAAAACATTTTAACTTTTCTCATCAATTAAAAGAACTTATGGATATCTAGAGAATTGTTGTAAAAAGTTTGAATTTTTGTATTATTTTTAAGTTCTCATTTTGTGGATCGGGCAATTATTTTTGGACGGAGAAAAAATTTGGCAAAAAAATTAAGTGTTCCAATTTTTAATCCGTTTAATTGATGCGAAAATCTTATTTTTTCTGATCATTTTACGCTAAATGGTCATAATTACATTTTGTCTCTTAGACTCTCATAATTAAGTAGCTACTCTTTATTTGGGACCCTGTAAAGTAGATATTTAATTATGAAAGTCTTAGAGACAAAAATTAATTATGACCCTTTCGAGTAAAATGATTAAAAAGTTAAGATCTTTGCATCACTTAAAGAGATTGAAAATTTGAATACTTAATTTTTTTTCTATAGAAAATGTATTATTTTTAAGTCTTTGTTTTGCGGACCGAACATGTATTTTGGGATGGAGGTAGTAATATACAAACACGTGGCTTGAGTGGAGCTTTCCTTTTGTTTTTGAATTCTTGCAGAGTGTTTTCAAGACTTTTGTTAGGTATTCTCCGTTTATTTTGAAGCAAAATGGGGGGCTTGTTGACATGGCATGATGTGGAGCTTCAGATTTAATAGGGACTTATCCTAGCCGCACACTGGACAGAAATGGACACTAGCACACTGGACCTGATCTGATCCCCTGCTGGACGCACGACGACGACGACGAACACTCCGAGGTATCTCTCTCACTCTCTATCCCTCGCTCTTTCTCTGTCGAATCTCGAATCTCGACGAAACCCGTGACCCTATTTCTTTCTTGCTGTAAAAGCAGAAACACGAAAAAGAAGAAGAATATTGAAGAGAAGATCGAAGAAGAAGAATTGGACTGAAGAGAAGAACGAACGAACGACGAATGACTGGTATCTTTCTCTCTCAATCTGTTTTGTACCACTCAATCTGTTTCGTACCAGAAATTTGGGCTCAATAGTTCGAACCAGATGGGGTATTAGGGCGCTGTCTCTCTGGCTCGTTCCCTCTCTCCCCATGTTGATTAGGGCTTTTTCCATGTCGATTAGGGCTGTTTTTTCTATTATTCGAAATTAGGGTTTTTTTTTTTCTTTTGCCCGATTAGGGTAAAAGAAACCACACCCACGACGAAATTAAGTGTGTTATCCGTGATTGCCCAAGTTGTTAATCATTTCCCTTAATTAGTGGGGTTCAATTTGTTGATCCATGCGTGTCCCAGTGTAGCTAATGTAAGAATAATAGGCATTTAAAGTGTATGTCTCTGTGTGGATAAATGAGCAATGGTACTCACCAAGAAGTCCTCTTTAAACAATTTCACCACACCTATACATCTTAACAAAATAAAACCTTCTGTACCTTCCAAGATTTTATGATCTGAACCTATCAAAAAGCTAATGGCTGGCAGAGTTATGTTAATTTTCTTGATCAGTATTACAATAGCCGGCCATTGTATATATCTCTTCATCCTTAAAAAATGAAGCCTTCACTTATAGTTCTTAGTTTTCCAAGTCCTTAATCGATGGATCACTTGCTACATGCTACTTGGTGTTCCTTGTTAACTTTGCTCTAGTTTCTTCTTCCTGAATGCTCCATCGACCAAGAGGTCATTGTGACCAATCAAGAGTTATGCACTCCATATTCAACATACCAAAATGGTAGTGTGAAGATAGTTAGCTAATATCATGGTTGTGTTGTAGATTGAAAAGAAATGGAAGAAGAAGATAGTGTGAGCATCAATCCAACCCCCTTGTTTACTTGTTTAAGTTTTAATTGTTGTCTTTTTTTCTTAGCTCTTCGCAAGATGTTAGGTTGAATGACAACAATGACGACATGTCCGACAATGATGATGAATGTAAGTATTTATAAAAAAAGGGGCCGAATGTAATTGACTATTTTTATGAATATACTTGTGGTCTTTATTTTGTAGCTTTCTTCGTATTATGAGTTAGTTGAGTTTCAGGATGGAAAAACGTGAGGTTGACAAGATGGAGACGTGCGGAGATAGAGATGGAGAAAATGGCAAGGCAATAGAGAGGTTGTATTTGAACATTTGGAAGATCGACGAACTATAATTTGATACATTTTGTGTGATTTGTAATTTATTTTTGACAGATAACTATATTAGGTGTGGGTTGAAAAGCATACTAGTTTCATTTTATTTAAGGTGGTTGTATCATCATGAATTTGGAATGTATTCAGGAGTGGTCCTAAATGGTTAACATTATTGTTTGAAATGTTTATGGAGTAAACTGCAGGAATGTACTCTGGAAGCAATGTAGCCATAGATAATCCAAGTTTTTTAGTTGAAATGACAGAGAGGGTCACCACGTCAATTTAAATGTGATATTTGTATCATGTGTTCCCCAAGACGTCATCATTTTTTCAATTTATTCTATATATTTTAATGGTGAATGTAATTGTCTTTTTGAGAGGGGACTCATCTCTTCAAGATGGCAGAGAAGCCGAGTTAGATATTGGGAAGTATCCTGGATACGGATGTTTGATGCTTGGTGCTTCGTCCAAAACCTAACTGTTAAAACAAGTTGATTTATCCCGAGCGTAGGGCTAGGTCGTTGTCAGCATAAATATGGGAAAGTCTGGGATCGTACCCACAGAGATAGTCTCTATAGCTAATTTGGATTTGTAGATGTAAGGTTTTTCGGCGTTTAGATGGCCAACTTTTGGTTTTCCTTTGCAAAGTGAGAAATACTCTTATGAAAAAGACTAGAAAATGAGTTTTTACTAGATTAAACAAGCGGCAAGGCCTAGAAGCTCCTAACACCCATAACTTAGGTCATCAAATCTTTCTCAATGAAAACACGGTTGAATCACACGGCATAGGTTATCAACCGAAATATCTAGCGGTGAAAATGGTTAGACTTGATATAGAGTTTGAATAACAAGCTAAACACAAGGCGTGACATCGCTCTCGGAACCATGTGAGCAAGCACATGATCACCGGAGATTAATAACGCCAAGACTTGAATTCAAACCAAATATCAAGGTCAAGAACTAGAAGCGTAGTTTGGAAAGCAAGTAAGTTCTTTGGTTATTTTGGCAAACACGAGATGAGACATAGCTCTCGAACCATGTGAGCTAGCACATGATTACCGGAAATTAATATCGGCAAGTTTTGTTACATAAAAGGAGAACCACGCACATTTTCAAACCAAACCTCAAGTCTTAAGTTGAGAAAGACAAGATTAACCGAAGTCACAAGGTGTTGTTCACCTTGACGCCAAGCCTAAACGACTACTCACACATATTGAAAAGACTAGAAAGCATGCTTAAGGAAGAAAACATGATTAACCGACAAAAATGAAAATAAACTTGATAGTAAGGAGAATCTAAAGCGTAGCTATAACATTAACAAAGGAAAAATTAACAAACGAACTAAATTTACTTGAGTTCTAAGGAAAATAAGCTTGAACAACAATGGAGAACTCTCCTAGAGAGAGAACTAAGACTAGAACATAAAGTGGATCCTTGTAAAGTGAGAGAGAGAGATGAGTATTTATACAACTCAGCCTTTTCTCTCCTCAAAATACCCTTGAACTTGCCAAAAAAGGCAAGTATTCCATAAATGGAAAGTCCAAAAATCAGTAAAAATATCTGTAGAAGACAAAAGTTATCGATACCATAAGCAAAGGTATCGATAACATCCTTCAAATGATCCCCCGGAGAAGTATGTTATCGATAACTCCAACAAAATGTTATCGATACCCTCAGGTCTGGACAACTTCTGGACCAAAATGGGACCAATGGTATCGATAACAAGTGGAATGTTATCGATAACATTCTTCAAAACTGCAGATTTCAGGTTGAGGCTTCAGTTTCAGCAAACAGCTCTCAGCACTTCACAGCTCCTCAGCATCTTATTTTAAGTAAATGCTACATTTTAAACCTTTCTTTTACTTTAATTTATTTAATGAAAATAAGAAAGTATCCCCCATTTGGAAACAATGGCATTACCAGAATTTCAAGATTTCAATTAAATCAAAATGTCAACCCCCACTTTTAGTACAAAACAGAAATCTGGACATTTTTCACAGGAGAAAATGGCTCAAAACATAATTTTTCTCTTCAAATAAAACCTTGCAATTTTGAAGTTATTCTTAGAAAAATTCAAGGATCAATTACCGCCATTTTTTATCTCGAAAATCGAAACTTTTTCAGAAAGTCATTTTTTCTATACTTAGACAGATTTTAAAGGGCCGACAGGGTCTTCGGGTATTTGGAAGCACTTAAGTCATTCATGGCGCTGAAAAGCTCCTTATTTGCATGTTTTACCTGAAAATGCTAAAAACACACCTTACGTGTAATATTGCTATGAAAGCTAAATAAACGTAAGATAAAATAACTTAAAGCGGGACTAGTCGCACCAAAATCTGCAATAATGGGTGCTCATCACTTGGGATCATACGAGGTTTGGGTTTCCAATGGCACTCACTGCTAGAGTGTTGCTGTGGGCCATCCTTGAGTACGGGGAACAGATGCAAACAGTTGCCCGTTCCACTTTTGTTAAAAGTAAGTTTTTGAAAAGGAAGGTAAATTTCAAGGTCAAAAATCATGTCTTTACGCAAATTATTTTTTTACCAATATGGATCTTATTTGATAGATCTCATTGAGATCTTTTAAACGGTGCAAAAAAAATTAAAAAATTATTTTTTATTTTCTTTATATTTGAGTTTGAAATTACCTTCTTTTTGAAAAAGAAGATTTTTAAAAAAAGCAGAACGGGGTTAATAAGTTCAGTAGTTCTGAAGGGGTAGATCTCATCCTGTTTTAATACACCTATTGCTTCAGTAGAGTTAATGCCCAAAATACTTCTGGGAAGACTTTTGACATACAGGAGTGGAAATGATGGCAGGACACAAAAAGGGAACTGAGAAGGGAAACCGTAGCGCGTGGGACGCTTTGGGCTGGATTTTATTTTCCAGCCGTTGGATTATAAGTTGGGTGCGGATGGGAGGTTTGGTTCGAGAGTCCTGACCAAAACAGGACTATATATATATATTAAGGATTAAGGATTAGCACAAGTGCAGGTGGGAGGGAATCCAGAATACAATCCGAATAGCCATAGAAATTATCGGAGTTTCCCTCTGATATTTGGAGTACTGAGTTGTCACTTATCACTTCTACCAGACTAAATTTATGGCATTTTTTTTTATAACAGACAATTTCATTACTCAAAAAAGAAAGAACAGAAAATTGTCCGCGTGAGGCTACAGACTCCCAGAGACCAGAGACCAGAGCCCATCGTTGGGTTCACAGACCTCAACGACCGGGTTATCCAAGGACGAATCCCCAAGCGAAGGGTTGACACTCACAAATGCACATGAAAATCAGCTTCACATAGGAATAATACGCTACAGGTGATGAGGACGGCAACGGTATTTTGACTAGCCTCACCGCCATCCCCTTCGCGCAACACACTGAGGGTATAGAAACACCCACAGAGGGTGGGATAGATTCCACGCAGGGAACAAATCACTCCAAAACCGGAGGGAGATAAGAAACAACGTAAACTAATATAAATCCTCCGAGCACAGCAGATGCCGCCGAAACCGCCACCAAGGATCCAACAACTTATTCGCCGAAGGAGAAGCCGAGCCACCTAAGCTACACCACAGCATTTCAAGAACTTTTCACTCAATTAAATTCATGATCAAAATACAATAAAAGGAATTTCTCTCTTCGGATATTGGTGACAGATTTATTTTTATTGCGAGAATTGTTTTAATTCGTATTGGGTCTTATTTATTTGGGGTTAGCTTTGGTTATTGCCCTTTGCATCTAATTTGTGAAATTTTCTATGTTCTTATTTCGATCAGAGTTCAAAAGATAGAAAAGCATGGCTCGCAGCGACAAAGTTCATCGTTTCAATTACTTATAGAACAAAAAAAGGGTTCTCGATATGATGGTTTGTTGTTGAACTTAAAACGCAAGACATATACATCCATATCTGGTCCTAACCAAACCAACCGTACATTATAGTCTGGATTAATGGTTGGGTCCCAATTGCATAAATTTGAGCACCATAAAGGGTTCTGTCCATTGTTTTTTGGCATGGAACAATTGATTAACCAAATTGGATTGTTCATATGTACATTTATATATATAATTTGTGTACTCATGTTTACATAGATATATCATTCGGTCTATTGTCAAAATATTTGTAACATTGTCCTTTAATTTGTAGAAAAAAAACAAACCCAATCATGAAAATACAATACCCAAAAAAAGTGTGGATATAAAAATGGAGAGTGTCAAAATTGCCGTCCAATATTTGACACCAGCATTGAAAGGATTAGAATCATTGGTGTGGAAGCGAGGTTTATCCTTCAATGAGGGAAATCTTCTTCTTCGTCTTTTTTTTTTTTTTTCCGGTTATACATATAGATAATAAGCGATTCTCAATGAAATTTCAAGTGTAATGCATGCATAAGATATTACTAATTTGCACATCAAATTAGTAATTTTCAAAGATGAATGATAAATTGCTTGTGCAGTTCATATATATAGTTGCAAAAAGAATTTTCAATTATCAAAAGTCTATGTGGTCAATTGCATGAAGGTTTTTTTCCAAAACAGAATACTAATAGTTGCATAAAATTATGTACTAATTCGCCTAATTATTTTTTTTCAAAATTAATTCAAAAAACCAAGAAAAATTCGCCTAATTTGTTGGTAGTGCTTCACCTTGATCTTCCTTCACCCCCTTTTCCATGCTATTAGTAGTCATAGTTGTTAAAAACTTACGATGTACGATATGTATCCTACGATTTGTATTGTATCCTTTTTGTATAAAAATCCTACGAAACGACCGCGTATCCTACGATTTATATGCATATCCCAATTTGGTATGTATTCTACGATTACTTATTGAGAAAAAGTCAGACCTTAATTCTGGAAGCGGAACCCCAAATGCATTAATCTAAGCCATTTGATCTTATTATAGCATGTTTCAAACCATTTGATAAAATTCAATCTCAATGTAGGGTTTGTATAGAAGAAAGAACCGTATTTCCATTGTGTTTTGTTGCTTGACTTTTCTTTCCCTAGCAAAGGAAACATGAAGTCTTAATGTAATAGGCTCTAGTCGAGAAACTTGAAATTTTGCTTCTTAGAAACTTTTTTTTAAAGTAACCATAGTTTTTTGGTGTTATTAGGTGTATCAACTTTTTAATTGTATTTTCATATTAATTATGATTAACATTGTTGAAGCATAAACTAAATTTAGTATTTTGACACAAGAAAGTTAAGTCCAAACAAATCCAATTGACAAAATTCAAAGATGGAATATAGTACTGAAGAAAATATAAATATCTAGTCTTTAGGAACACTAAAATATATATCTTTAGAAGCTCTAGAATATCCTTGCGAAATATCTAGACTTTTTTTATGAGAATTAGTTACATGTGTAACGCCCCGATTTTTCAAGGAATTTCGGAAGTATTAAAACTAAAATACATTGAATTTTATAAACTACTAGACCCCTATTTGTCGTTATACAAAATCTACATAAAACAAAAATACAAAAAAAAAGAAATAAAATCTAACATTTTATTTAAATATCTTCAGAGCGACTCTAGTGTTGATACAGATCTCAAGTATCCTCGGTCTTCGTCCTTGATATTCCTCCTGTGTCAAACAGTTCCACCATTGAATACTGCACCATCTGGCAAATTGATCGCCGAAGCAAACGATTTACCAGGATACAAACGTATCCGTGAGTGATAATTCACCCAATAAAATAATCCCAACCCTACTAACCCCTTACTCTACAATTAGCAGATCAACAATATAACAATTCACATGAGGTACAAAATAATAGCACATCGCCCATTCCTTTACTATCCATTATCTTACATGAAATCTAAGGATCCTCTCCACAAGGTCCTTTCCTCCCATATCCACTAACTTTGACCGTACCATGGAATAACTCTCCCTTTATTTGTCCTGCACCAGGGTTTTAAGTGAATGCTACCAAATTATGTATCCAGTCCGGATTCGCTTACAACCATAATAAAGGAACAGCTCACCATGACAACTCAGCATTAGGGGTCGCACTATCTTATTGTCAGGATCCTTTACCATCTCCCAACTCTACACACTGGTACTATACCGTATTCAGGGATTCTTTACCGTTTCCCAAAATACTGTACCTGAAGTCCTTTACCGTACTTCACACACATTGGGTACTGTACCGTATTTAGGATCCTTTACCGTATCCTAAATACTGTACCCGGAGTCCTTTACCGTCCTCCACACACACACTGGGTACTGTACCGTATTTAAGATCCTTTACCGTATCCCAAATACTATACCCGGAGTCCTTTACCGTCCTCCACACACACACTGGGTACTGTACCGTATTTAGGATCCTTTACCGTATCCCAAATACTGTACCCGGAGCACTTTACCGTCCTCCAACATCCTCAATCAACTTTACCATTTCATCCTTTACTTAACCGCATCTACATGTTCACTACTCGAAACCACCCATGAACCCAAGTCCGACTAGCATGTCCAATCATATATCTCCAACAACAACTGATTCCAGCATAATACATTTTTAATGAGAACACAAGCAAAACAATTTATAAGTGCGAAATAATTAAACATGTAGATGTTAAGATGAGGCCTTTCGAATTATTTAAATTTCACGACTATCTTCCAGTTATGTTTCATTCAATCCACTGACCTTAGTTAGGTAATTTAGTAGTTTATTAATTTCTTAGCGTTCAACGTATTATTGGGATTAAAAATAATAATAAATAAATAAACAATAATTTTTGTAGATATTAGTTTGTAAGTTTCTTATGTAACTCGTAACATTTTAATTATTCCATGCCTTCGTCAGTATTTTACTTAACAAAATTTTAACTATAAAGTTTTACCTATATACTGTTACCAATTGCTCCGCTAATTTAATTAGTTCATTGGTTTGTTCAAAGGAAAACTTGTGTTAGTTAAGTTCTTAGAGTTATTTTATTTGTTCTTCGTAACTACTACTTTTCTAGTATCAAAAATCAAACCAAAAGTTTTTACTACCGATCCATTAAGGTAATTTGCCACCATAATTATTTTATTGATTAAAAATAATAATAACAATAATATTTTCGTAACTTATTTTATACCTTATTTTATTATAAAAGTACAATCCATTTAGTATCATTCCAAAATATCCTTTATTTTTACTACAGTATAATTTAGTGAATGATTATTTAAACATATCAAAACTTACATTTAAGCAAAATCGGTTAATATAAAATTATATTAAACACTATCATGTCGCAACAATAAAAGAGAATAAATCAAGTCAGAACATAGTCTAGGACCAAATCCGAAAACTAAATATCCACAGGGGTCCAAGTGTAATACTGATCTACCATTAATCGTTCATGCAACAGTGATTTTCAAAAGAAAATAGAGTGGTAATTGGTTTCTCAGTTTCGGTCCGTGATTTTGATTGTTACCATTAAACCCGTTTAAATCATCATACATGGATAAAATATACTTAGAAGAAAGTATGATAGAGATTAATCTACCTTAAATCCGGCCAAAAAAGCGGGTGCTAGTTTGCAGACGATTTCAGTAAAATAAAAAAAAAGACAGCGGCGGCAGCGGGGGACTTGGGGCTGACTCGAAATGATTGGAAGATGGTTTGTGGATGCTTGGTGATGTAGTGGTTGATTGGGAACATGAATATAATGTACGGAGGGATTTTATGTAGTCTCTCTCTCTCTCTCTCTCTCTCTCTCTCTCTCTATTCTAGGCTCAACAATAGAATTGGGAGTGAAATAGTATACTGGTGTTCAATTTTTAGATTTCTGTGGGTATGTATAATGAGAGAGAATAAAGTAGTGAGAATGTGAGATGATAAGTGTGAAAGTGGTGGGATGGGGAAGGAGAGTGAATGAGAGGGATACTGATAATGATAAGAGAGATATGAGATAAGTACAACATTTGGTGGGGTTTCTTTAATTCTAATGTATGTGGACGCGTTTATGTATAAATTGAAAATGTATGTGGACACGTTTATATATAGGATAATTGAGAGATAAAGATGGAGGTGGTAGAGTTTGAGAAGGAAATTGAGAGTTAATTTGAATAGAGTTCTAGTTAGGATTTAGATAGAAAAGATAAGAGATAAATATCAATCACTGATTCCTTATATATCTAAAGTATAAATATATATCTTATACAATAGTGTAAATAATATCAATTGTACACGTCATAATATATTTTAACTATTCAATCTAATTAATTATTGAATTAGGAATTTAACAACATAAACTTGTATTAAAAAAAAATTGGGTCAAAAATCCGGGTCGTTACAACATATGTAGAATTATCTCAAAATTTATCTTGTATGAAAATATCTTTGTACTAGAACCTTCTATGGAGTAGTATAAATAGGGATGGGTCTAGCTATTTTCTACCAAGCCAAAAAAAGTTTGAGTTTCATTCCCCTCTCTTGTCTTTAGTGTTCTGCTCTTCAAAAATCTTGTCCAACTAAACAATAGAAACTCACGTATTTTAAGATACATGATACATATCCCGATACGATATATACAATTGAAAAAATGATACAAGATATGTATCTCGATTTGAAAACATTGCTAGTAGAGCACCTTGTACTACTAGTCTTCGGGCCCACACGATTCCAAATTGGATGAATTAATCAAGTACTTATCGACGGTCAATTGAATTTATTTTTCACGAGAATGCTTTATAAATCAATTGTTCTCTTCAAAATCAAGGGTTGTGATTATTTGGATGGGACCCTTGGACCCGGAGGGAACCCCACATATCCGTTTGATTCAAAATCTGTACTCCTTAGTCGGCACCCACGGCATAATTGTTGGCCCAAGGATTTTTTGAAGGAAAAAAAAAAAAATTGGGGACCTTTACAATTATAGGTACCGAGAAAAAAAGTGTTGCTAACTGTTTGAGTCCCTTTTGAACTCCAAACGTGAAAAGCTACAATTCATATCTTGGATCAACAACTACTAACTAACGGCCCGTTTGGATGGAGGATTTGTTTTGGGTGGATATAGAATGAGGGTGGATTTGAATGTGGATATAGAATGAGGGGTGATATGTTAAGAATGGTGACCCCACCTCTTAAGAAGGGTAGATTTGTAATGAGGTGTTTTGGATGATTTTTTGGAAAGGGAGATTTGGAGGGTGGATATGATAGGATAAGGTGTAAAATGACTTAATTGCCCCACTTTGAATTTTTAATGTTCAAAATTGGTTTATTTCATATTAATTAAAATAAATAGATATTTACCATTAATTTTAGAATACAAAATTTTAACCTTAATTTCATTTTAGAATTTTTTTTTTTCCGACACAAGTTAGAAACAATATTAATTATCAAAAAAAATTTGAAAAATGTAAGTGGAAAGTGAGGAAGAGTTATATTTGTATATATACATAATTGGAACTATACATAACCCACCCATAACCTCATCCTCTGAAACCCACTGGTCATTCACCCAGCCCCCACCCAACCCGATGCTCTGCAACCTTTTGTCTTCTCCGACCACCATCGTCGAACATCTCCCCTCCGGTCGTCGTCGATCATTCTCCACCAATCCTTCACTCCACACCAACAATCATCAAGATTCAACCTTGAATCTCGGAGTTCCAGCCCTGGTTCACTTAAGTCGGTCAAGTCCAGATCGAAATCCCCCCATCTCTCTCTCAAATCTCAGTCCAAAAACCTTAATTCCACCACAAATCCCTCTAAACCCACTTCGATTCTTCAAGTTCTAACCTTCAATTTGCGAGTTCAACCACAAATAATTATTGTTGGTCTGGTTTTCAGAAAACAAAACAAATCTTCTGAGAAAACAAAAACGAGAACCACCTGGATCGACAAGGCGATTTGGAGGGGTAAAATCGTCTGAAAAATTCCGAATTTGCCAACGACGGGGTCAAACCAGTTCTTCACAAATCCATCTCCAAGGGGATTTAAAGCTACTGTACCAAACACCGGATTTGAGTGGGACTGGGACCAAGACTCCAAATCCGGCCGGCTCACAAATCTCTCTTCTTCTCCGCCAACCAAACAGGCCGTAAGGGGCAATAAGTCAAATTGGGTCACTTTAGGGATTGTAGAACTTATATGCGTTGTTTCACTTTGTCGAGAATATAAATAATAAAATTGTCTCTCTCTAACAGCTTAAATTTTTAAATGAATTGGTGGTTAACAATCTAATATGGTATCAAAGCAGACAATTAATCTTGTGTTCGAACTTCACCGCCAACCTAACGGAAAAAATTTACACATGTTTTAGTCTCTTTATGAAGGAGAGTCTGGCTACACATAAGGGGACATGTTGAGAATATAAATATAGCAATGAAATTGCCCCTCTCTGTGCAAGCTTAAGCTTTTAGATGAATTGGTAGTTAACAATCTAATACAATTTATGGATAACACTAACAAATTAAGCTATCTAACTTGGATAAGCAATTTTGGAAAAATTAAGCTATGGGTACACCATTTGGCAATTGGCATACACCAAATGCACACCAGTCACCAGATTGCGTGGAACCCATTTTCGACTTCCACACAAATAATCGGAACTGTTTATTTTGTTTAAAACATATTTTTATGAGTTTGGATATAGACAAGGGCTTCCTCTGCTTTGTGTCCCTGAATTCGTAAGTGCAAAAATTGAATAATTTGAACAAACTCTTATCAATATTCAAATGAGCTAATATTTTGCAGCAACCCTTAAAAAAAATGTTCTAAATAAATTGAATGGCTCTGATCATTAGAGTGAGACCTCAAAATGAATCTTGCGTAATCTGGTGTACACCGATCGTATACCCATAGTCAAGACTGAAATCACATGGAACCCATTCAAATTCCCTCTCAAAGGCGACAAAAACGAACCCTCTATATATATATTAACAATAACCAAAGGCAAGCAATCCCTTTGCTCATTTGGTTTTTAAAACCTACATGTGACAAGCCAAATAGATGTAAATTGTTAGTAGTAATCAGTGCCGGCCCCGACATTTGGGTTGTCTAAGCCTAACTTTCCGCTTGGTTGTCCCAAATATATTTTTTTGCTAGATTTGGAATTTTTTTTGTATCCATACAATTTTTTATTTTTTATTTGGTTGCCCCCTGCCGGGGGTTGCCCAAGCCGGCCGGCTTGCGGAGCTTACCCCTGGCCGGCCCTGGTACTAATTAATCATTTATTGCCTAGGAAAATCTTGATTAGATTGTCATTGTCAGGTGAGAAGGTTTGTCTTCGTTTATCTAAAATTCAAAATGAAAGGGCAGGTGCGTAGAAATAAAGAACCAAGGAACAGAGCAAATCACGGGAATTAACCATTTCATGGGAGGGCCTAGTGATCACCACTGGGGGCCATTATACGAGTTGATTAATATTCTATGTTATGGTAGTTCCATGCTTGTTTTTTTTTTTTTTTTTTCCTTTTTCTTTTTCTAGTGACTGGTTGATCATTTTAAAATAAAGTAGTAAAATTCAAAGTCCCGTATGGAAGAACCTTAGTGCGGTTTTGTGTATAAAAATAGATTGTATGGCAAACTCTATAGAACCATGGGTGGTCCGACTATCCACGTTTGTGGTTCTCCTCTGGTCCTCGCGGAAAATAAGCCTAAAACTCGAGCTCGCGACTTTTTTATTAAACGAGCTTAAAACTCGAGCTTGGCTCACTTGTGAATGAGTTGATTGAGCCAAGCCCTTAATGGACAGAGCCTCTCGGTTCGTTTGCCACCCTAATCATGCATGAGTGGTTGTGACCAAAAGTTCTTTAGTTGTCCCCGGGGCACGAGATATAAAATTCCAAAGAGAAGCTCCACATGGTTGTGTAGAAAAATGGGTCTCGCATTGGAAGAAAAGGAGAGACAAACACCAACACATCTCCCGGCTAATTTGGTGGAAACTTTAGCATGGTTGTCCTTTTTCTTTCTTTTCATCCAACTTTACTGTATAAATATACTCCTGGGACATCTCTCTTCCTTCCACATCTACCTGATCAAGGTTTTCTTTACTCTCTCTCTCTCTCTCTCTCACACACACACACACACACACTGTGACACATTTTCCCTCATTCCTTGCAGAAGAATGGGCTCTCTTCTCTCTCTTTGTTTTGTCTTCATCTTCTCTCTCTACACCATGTCTACTTCTGCAGCTATTCCTCCATTTCTTGATGGTGAGCAGTCCAAACCTTTTACTAATTACTTGCATTTTACACTCATTTGTTTCTGTTTTAAAGTTATAGCATGCCATTGCCAACATATATACTACACACACAAGGAAGAAATTGTTGGAAACGAAAGCACGTCCAACAGACTCGTCAAATGGTGAGCTGTGCACATAGAGTTTCTGTTTGTGTTTTTGATCTTTAATTAGTTGGAAATCTGTGTGTGTGTGTGTGTGTGTGTGTGTGTGTAGGACTTCTTGCAAATGGTGACTTTGAGGAAGAGCCCAAGGCATCCAACCTCAACAAGACAGTGATCAAAGGGAAGCACTCCTTACCCAAGTGGGAAATCACGGGCCTGGTCGAGTACGTGTCGCGCGGACCCCAGCCAGGTGGCTTCTTCTTCAACATCCCACGTGGCGTCCACGCGGTGAGGCTGGGGAACGACGCTTCCATCTCCCAAAATGCTATCGTCACCCCGGGCGAGACCTACTCCCTCACATTTGGGGCTACCAGGACTTGTGCCCAGGATGAGGTGCTCAGGGTCTCTGCCTCCGGGCACTCCTCTGATCTCCCCATCCAGACCCTCTACAGCAGCAATGGTGGAGACACTTATGGGTGGGCTTTTAAGGCAACTTCTAAGGTTGTCCAGATCACATTCCATAACCCTGGGGTCCAAGAGGACCCCACTTGTGGGCCACTCTTGGATGCCATTGCAATCAAGCAGATGATCCCTCTCAAGTATGCCAAAGGTTAGTAATAAGGTCCTTCGTGAAAAATGTTTTTCAGTTTTTGGTTGATTTTTTTGTTTTTGTTTCTGGGTGTTTTAAATTTGATTTGTTGTTGCGTACTAGTATAACAGGGATCCAGAGGTGCTGTTGTGCACCTCGGTGTAGTGCAGCACGCGAACCGTCAATTTCTTCCATCAACGGTTGAGATACTTTTTTTTAAAATTTTGATGGTAATAAATATCTTTTACCGGGAAAAATTTGTTTTTAAGCTGGACCCATTGGTTGATGAGATTGACAGTCGTGAGTTGCCCCACACGCGTACTACATAGGGGTGCACTTCAGCACCCCAGATCTGTATAACATGATTAGTAAGAGGAATTTTTCAGTTCGAGTGGGTATCATGTGCACTACACAGGGGTTCACTTAAATAAGTTATAGTAAAAAGCTAAATACTGAAAAGTCAGGGAGGAGCTTCGAAACTAATTCTTGTAATTTGGCCAAGAGGTTGTTGTTGGTCCAATGGCATCAGCGGTAGTATTACTCTTTTCCAATGTTGTAATTTAACTATTCTGACAAAAATTGACATTTGCCAATCAAAAAAGAACATACTTTGCTACTTTCAGTTGGCTGGTATACTTATGCATGAAAATCTGAGAAGTCCAGTAATTAGAGCAATAATGCTAAGGAAATTGATATTTGCGCTCCACTTTTTATTGATGGCGCTCCACTTTGTTCATGAAGTTACTACTAACTTTACATTAAAATTGGAGCGCTATCGGTAAAAAGTGGAGCGCGAAAATCAATTTTCTAATGCTAATGGTCATGGTTTGGATGCTTTTGTTTTCACTTCTTTTCCTTTGCACCAAATGCAGGTGACCTGGTGAAAAATGGTGGTTTTGAAAATGGTCCTCATATGTTCAAGAACTTCTCAACAGGGGTCCTCCTCCTCCCCAAAAACCGAGACCTCATCTCACCACTCCCAGGGTGGATAATTGAGTCCCTAAAACCAGTCAAGTACATTGACTCAAACCACTTCTCGGTCCCCTCCGGACTAGCCGCAATCGAACTGGTCGGTGGGAGAGAAAGCGCAATTGCCCAAGTCATAAGGACGATTCCCAACAGATTCTACAGCCTCAGTTTCACCATCGGAGATGCCAAGAACGGTTGCCACGGGTCGATGACAGTCGAGGCGTTCGCCGCCAAGGAAACGCTCAAAGTTCCCTACGTGTCACGGGGAAAGGGTGGGTTCAAGAATGGAAGCCTCAAGTTCCAAGCAGTTTCAGCCAGAACAAGGCTCACATTCTACAGTGCATTTTACCATACTAAATTGCATGACTATGGTCACCTCTGTGGCCCTGTCTTGGATAATGTTCGAGTTGTTCCAGCTAATTAATTAATCATTTAAGTGCCTTTTTTCAGATAAACTGCTGAAAGGGTTGTGGGTAATTTGAGCAGAAGTTATGCAGTAATACTGTAATACTATAGAATATAGATGAAGAGCTCTGTAATAGTTTTGTGTGCAACAAAAATGCCGGTAGCCATGGAGATGGCAACGTCCTCTTATCAGCTCGCGGATGTCATCATTTTGTAGGCAAGTCACTTTCGCCGTTATCATGCGTATTCTGATCAAGATAGCCCAGGGTGATTTTGTCTGAGATTTCAGTGTTTGTTTTCGGCAATTTGTTTCCCTGTTCATGATGTCCTGATCTCTATAATTCAAATATACTATTTAATAACAATGGCTATGGCTATGGCTATGACTTTGAACCTCAAAAAAAATTCAAAATTTTTGGATCAGCATCTCACAAGTTTAGGCAATTTTGTACTCTGAATTAGGATTTTCTCATAAGTTGTACTGGATACAGACCCCAAAAATGAAGCTAAAATTACAATGGGGAACAAAGTATCCAATCCAGATTTGATAATCCTGGAAGATGCATCTACCCAGAAGAAAGAGAGAGAATGAACAATGTTATTTCCAAAGAAAATTTATTTCTTCGCAATTGGGTTTTCGAAACATTACCGGTCAATCCCTTCAATCTTGTCCTCAACTTCAGAGTATAATTGTCTCAATTTCTCAACATTATCCTCAGAAGTCTCCCAGTACCCGCGCCCGTTGGCCTCTAAGAATGTCTGAACCAACTTTCTGAAGGAATTTGGGTTCGTCTTCATGAGCTTGTTCAACATCTCCTCGTCCTGAATGAATGTAGTGTTGGCCTCCTCGTACACCCAGTTGTCGACTTGGCCTGAGGTTGCGCTCCAACCAACCGTATTAGTGAGTCGCTTTTCAATTTCTCGTACACCCTCATACCCGGTAGACAGCATTCCCTCGTACCACTTGGGGTTCAACAACTTCGTCCGTGCATCAAGTCGCACGGTCTCAGAGAGCGTCCTCACCTGAACCAGGATGGAACCCATGTTGTTAGCAATGAAATGAACCGAAAAACTAGGCATAAACTATAAAGTCATTGCAGAAAAACGGAACAAAGATGCTCTTGTTCCGTTGTTCGTTGCTATTTCCAGAACCAACTTCGTACAAAACAACATTTTAGAAACTGACGTTCAAAACAAATGAGTAATTGTTTCCATGTCTTGTTCATTCTCATAAAAAATGGTTTTGAAAAAATTTGAAATCATCTCAGTTTCTTCCCAAACAAAAGTAACCAGAAAACAAGTTCCAAAAAATCATCAACAAGACAAACTGGCCCCAAGTTTACAGAAATTTAACCACTGCATAATCTGGTCATGTTTTCTGTTTAAAGATTCTATGTGAACAGAAGTGATAACTAGATCAAAATGCTCACCTGTGCGTTAGCTGTAGTGGTATCAGCAATGTATGCACTGGGCTTCTTCCCATCTTTCCTGAGGTTCTGTACAAGGTTAGTCGGATCCGAATCAAAGTAGTGACTCACATCCGTAAGAGAAATCTCCGATGAGTCCAAGTTTTGGAATGTAGCATCAGCTGTACTCAGAGCCATCTCGAAAACTTGGCGTTTCTCAGTCATGCCAACCCCAGGAGCATCACTGTCGAACGCAAAGGATTTCCGGCTCAAGTACATGTCTTGGAGTTGCTTCTCGTCATTCCATGAGGAATTCTCAACAGCAAGATTTATGTTAGAGGAGTAGGAGCCGGAGGCGTTGGAGAAGACTCTAGTGGCAGCTTCTCTCACCTCAATGCCAAGGGCTTGTGCTTGTTCTATTGCATGTTTTCTCACGTAGTTTTGCTCTTCTGGTTCATCTAGCTCGGCTACCATCTTCACTGCCCTGTCGAGGAGATTCATCTGCAAAAACATTGGAAGTTCCAGGGAAAATGGTCAGAAATGGTTTTTGCTTTCTCAGCTTTTCATTCTTTTTGTTATTTTGGAAACAAAAGCAATACGAAGTTCAGAAAAATAAGTAAGTACCAACACTTGTAAGAGGGTGTGACATGTTGAGTTGTTTTATTTCATTAGACCATGTGTGATTTAGGATGGATGGAGTTATGGACTCATTTCTTCTTGACTGATGCATGGTTCAATTTGTCAATTTGGAAGGAAGTATGAACACGATATATTGGTTTCAAAATTACGAAATCCCTGGTTTTTTAGTTTCAATAAACGTTTGGCCTTATATTTTGCTGTTAGTCTACAAAATCAGATATAAGCAACATATATATATATATATATATATATCTATAAAATTGACATGTTCAATGTGCTCTCAGCTTGGCCTGCCTTTCAATTTTTTTTTCACAATCTTTGTCCATGTGTCTGTGTCATGTCATATCGTGTCGTGTGTTGTGTGCGTCCCACAAGTCAAAAAGATTCATCAATTTAATTTTGGGGGAAACTAACTTCCGAAATGTACTCAGAACCGTTTCAAAAGCAGGTTGCTAAACAAGTTTTGTATGATTTGCTGGAAGTGAAAACAGAATAACAACACAAAACAAAACAGGCATAAACAGCATAACCCTCACAAGTTGATACTATAAAGATGGGAAAGAATTATACCTGATTGATGAAAAGGTCTCTGAACACACCAGAGCAATTGACAACAACATCGATCCTCGGCCTTCCCAGTTCTTCGAGACTTACAGGTTCCACTCGGTTGACTCGGCCAAATGCATCAGCAACCGGAAGCACTCCTATCATCCACAAAACTTGAGCCAGTGACTCACCATAGGTCTTAATATTATCAGTTCCCCACAGCACAAGAGCAACTGTCTCAGGATACTTTCCCCCATTATCAACCTTCTGCCTCTCAAGCAACCTTTCCACCACCACCTTAGCACTCTGCATTGCTGCTGTCGTAGGAATCGATTGCGGGTCCAGCGCGTGGATATTCTTCCCAGTTGGCAACACCTTTGGGTTCCTAATCGGATCCCCACCTGGACCCGGCTCAACGAATTTCCCCTCCAGAGCCTGTTTCAGACTCCCCAGTTCGTTATCCGCCACAATGAGCTTCAAGCAATTTCCTAAGAACGCAAACAAAGTTCGAAGCTTTTCCCTATCAGCCTTACAAAACTTGGTGTTTGACAAATACTGTACCCACGGTTCATTCACGCCAAAACCAAGGATTGAGGTCAACTTGTTGGCCACATCGACGACTTGACCCTTACTATTGGTTGTCCGCTCCACGAAAGAAGAAATGGATCCCCTTGATGCATCCGTGATCTGACGGAGCAATTCGACATCTTTCAATATCCCCTTGTCACTTCCCCTGTAGATTTCCTCAATCCCTCTCCCAGCCGTCTCAGCAAGTATCGACGGGAGGGAGTAAATGTCCTCTTCGGGTCGGTCCAACGCTGCAATGTTAACCAATGTGGCCACTGCTTCCATGGCAGATGGAGGCTCGCCAATTATGTGGAGCCCACAAGGCAAAAGCCTTGATTCGATCTCCATAATCTTGGAATACACCTTCCCAACCACTAGATCACGGTCTTTGGCTGAGATTTCCACGCCTTCTTCCGGAAGATCCACGTCCTTGTCTAGATTGCATTGTCTGGCTGTGCTGATAATGGAGCTCACTATCTGTTGCCCGCGGCCGGTGTCTTTTAACGATTGGTACGATGAGATCAACTCGCTTAGCTGCTTGAGTCCCTTATAGAGACCGGCATTTTCAGCCGGGGGAGTCAAGTAGCTTATGGTATTGGCATAGCTTCTACGTTTGGCTACAGTGGCTTCTGACGGATTATTGGCAGCGTAATAGTACACATTGGGAATGTTCCCGATCAGACTATCGGGGTAACAAACATCACTCATTCCCACTTGTTTTCCCGGCATGAATTCCAAGGAACCGTGAGTTCCAAAGTGAAGAACCGCATCCGCTTTGAAAATTTTCTCCACAAACGAGTAATAAGCAGCAAATCCATGGTGTGGACTTGCTGATTTAGAGAACAGTAGGCGCATAGGATCGCCCTCGTAGCCAAATGTGGGCTGGACTCCAATGAAAACATTTCCAAACTGTTTTCCATAGACCAACAGATTCTCCCCATCAGAATTCAAATTCCCGGGGGGCTTTCCCCAGTTTTCCTCCAGTGCTGCAGCGTAGGGAGTCAGTTTCTGGTACTCCCTCACGCCCATTTTGTAAATGACATTGAGATTCGGGCTGCTGAACTGGGCTTCTTTGTCGTGGAGGATTTCTTCGATTAGTGCTTCGGAAGATTCCGGGAGACCATCAACATTGTAACCATCTCGTTGGAGCTCCTTCAAGACGGAGAAAATGGACGCAAACACGTTGAGGTATGCTGCAGTTCCAACGTTTCCTTTGTCCGGAGGGAAACTGAAAACAGTTATTGCAAGCTTCTTTTCTGCCTGCATATTTCATGATAAACACGACTGGTTAAGTATATTCAGACATAAATGAAGTCACAGAACGACGGGGGTCGCTTAAGGTTGTAAAGAGAAGTGAGCACAACAAGTGCAGGTGAATAAGGTTTTGTTCTAATTTTCCTTCATCTTTTTGTCTTTTTTTTCCATTTTACAAGTTTTAGGAAGTATTCTACAGCACGTAACAGTACAGAGAAAAATGAACAAGAAACTGGCTGAAGCTCAAGAGTTGTAGTAGGTAGTATGTTACAACTTGCAACCATCAACATCAATGAAGCAGCTCAGCTTATTCAGTCCTAGGGGTTAAGAAACCAGATCAAAGCTTATAAAAGGCCTTTTAATCCTCATCGTTGATGTCTACATCCTACTTCATAATTATATTTTCTCAAGAATACAGTAAAGTTTACTGAGTAAACCATAGTGCTTCAACTCAAGATTATACATATAGTCAAATCTTCTCCTCCACTTCTCTAAGAAATGGGTCCAACATACTCACATGATTAACACATTGACCATGGATAAAGTTTCTCACAATCTGTTTGGAAGTTCTGAAATGGAAAAAAAAAAGGGAGGGAAAGTAGGAGAGAAATCATATGGAAATGTTTTTTCATTCGTTTCTTGATAATACGAAAGCAAAAGGAAAGTACAAAAGAAATTAGAAAAGAAAAGAAAGGAAAGTAACATAAAAGGTCACTTTCCACTTCTATTTCTTTGATATTTCTTCCTTTTCGCTCAACCTAGGAATCAAACAAGCAGGAGAGAATTTTTATTTTGTCCAAACAAAACCTTAGCTTTTAATTTCTGGATCCACGTCAAAGAGGGATGAGAAGATTAAGGGGTGACGATGCAAAAGTCAGGCCAATAGACATGAAAAAGTTTGGATAAACTTGCACAAAGCCATTAAGGAATGAAGATATGTTCATATAACAATTTGAGGATATAGCACAAAAGCCACATACCTTCGATTTCCTTTTCAGTTCGGCCCATCTGATTGCCCTGGTGCAGAGTTGCTCCACCCTTTTATGAAGAGCGTGTGATTTCCCTGCAATAAAATCGGGTTCCAAAGATTAGCTCATGATCTCACGGTCAAAAGACACAAGTGAGATTTGTTGTTTCAGGATCAGTTTCTCAACACGCTATTTTTGCAATAAAACAGTCGTTTTTGTATCGCATTTGTTCATCTTTTTATAATGGTTTACGAGAATTTGACAACTCCATTCTGGTGGATTATTAGAGATAAGTTCATCTTGAACACGTTTCGAAAACCAGCAAGCAAATGAGTTTTTTAAGATGTATTCGAAGAACTGATTCTGAAAACTCTAACCAAGCAAAAAGGACAGTTCAAATTAATCCCAAATTGATATGAAAACATAATGAACTGGTATTAGTAATAATGGAAAGAAATAAAAGGCCTAAATAGAGAATAAGAACAGAATTTCACTTGCCTGTTCTGGGATCCCTCCCGGCGAAAACAATGGGCTCCATGCCACCATCAAGCTCAGGGAGAGCAACTTGTAAAGCCACCTGAATTGGGTGCAACCCCAAAGTGCTATTCAACCACTCCTCTGTGGTCTGAAACACCAGAGGCAATGCAACAATGTAAGGCACATCAAGCTTCATCAACGCCTCGATAGCCTTCGGATGGTCCTGCCTAGCCGGCCCCCCAACAAGCGCAAAACCAGTAAGCGAAATCACTGAGTTCACAAACGGCTTTTTGGTGATCGGGTTGATGAAAAACTTCTCAACAGGCCCGGAAAAATCAAGCCCACCAGCAAAAATTGGTATGACTTTCGCGCCCTTTGCCTCCAATTCCATAATCACAGCCACATAGTGACTCTCATCCCCAGTGACAATATGACTCCTTTGTAGAATCAATCCAATTATAGGTGCATTTGGACCCTTTAGCTTCTCATTGGCATCCCTTCTGGTCCCATACCAATTCAAGTACTCCTTCACATCATCATACATACAAGGGGCCAAAGGGTGCCAAATCCCAGTATCCAAGTACAGAACCGGGTCCGAATACTCGATTTTCATCCCTTTCAAAGCAGGAACATAGGACCCAGAAACCATTTTCAAGAAATTCACCAAATTATCAGGTGACCCACCAAGCCAAAACTGCAGACTAAGAATATAAAGCCTAGCATCTTGAGCCTTGTCGCTTGGCAAGTACTTCAAGACCTTAGGCAATGTCCTAACAAGCTTCAACATACTATCAGCAAACCCTGCTGATTGCTTCTTCCTCTTGAATAATTGGAAAAAGGGACTCTTTGACTGCCCCAATTGGGCCATACTAAATGAGCCCAATTTGTTGAGTCTCATCACCTCAGGCATTGAAGGGAACACAAGGACCGCATCAAGCCTGTCCCTTTCTTTCTCGACAGCAGTTTTTATCTTTAAAGCAAGCTCCTCAACAAAGATCAACGAGCCTATGAATATATTAGCATCCTCAAGGTCTTTACAGAAAGTCTTGTATGTATTCACATCCCTAAGCTCTTCAACCAAGTAACCCACAACCTCGAAAGAGGCAAATTTGCCATTCTTGTTGAGGGTTCGGACAGCGGCGGATAGGGAAGACTGGTATTGGGCTTCTAGGACTACGTAGACCACCTTGACTGTGGGGAGATTGTGAATGTTTTCGGGCACGATTCGACGGACTTCTTGGGTTGTTTGGGTGAAGAGGCCATTGCCAACTGCAGCACATTTCATCAGCCTCAGGGGTGATTTGGGGGTGTTTTGGTTGGTCTTTTTGGGGAGGAAAGAGTGGAGAAAGTAATGCTTTTGGGAAATTGAGCATAGTTGGTCTACTTTTGAGGTGGGTAATGTGAATGGTGAAGAAACAAGAGAAGCCATTGTGCAGGCTTTGTAATTCAAGAAAGAAACTCACTCCCTGTTTCTTGATTACAGAGAGAGAGAGAGAGAGAGAGAGAAAACTATGTGAATTTGTACCTTTCTCTCTGTACTGCTTGTGATTTTTAGTGTTGTTTCTTCTTTCTTCTTCTTCCTCCTCTTATTTTTGGAGAAGTGAGAGGTTGTGACTTGTGAGTTTATATTTTTGAGTGGAGAGTAGTAATGAAGGTATTTGAGAATTGAAAAAATTGTTTGCTTTCAGTTAGTGGTGTGATTAGAGGACACGTGGTGCTTGGTTTTGACGACAGTGCAAGGTTTCATTTATGAGGTTGGCCTTTGTCTGAGGATTTCAGGAGAGAGAGAGAGTAGGGGGAACTGGGATTGCACTAATCTATTGGGTATTTGATGATGAAGTTTCTTGACTTCCCATTGGTTGGTTTGGATTCCCAAAAGAAGGCACGAAGGATGAGAGGAGCGTGGATGATATGAAAGAGAGAGAGAGAGAGCTCTGGAAGAGAGAGAGAGAGAGAGAGAGGGGGGAGGGTGGGTGACAGATTTTTTTTTGGTTAGACAGTAAGAGTATCCGTATTAGCTTACATGCACCTCAATTAATCTCTTCTTTAATCCGATCAAAGGCAAACTCATCCACATCGAGACCAATAAATTCACAATAAATTTCTTTATTCTTGTCTGATCGCAAGAATCGAGCACTGATTAATTATGCGAGGGACAAACCCGCCCACAAAATGAATAACGCCAGAGTGACAGATTTTTGAGTCAGGGCAATCAGGACTTTTTTGCTTCTACAATTTCTTATTTCTACTCCCTCTCTCATTTTTTTTTTCATTCTTTTCTTTGTCTCTTTTATGTCTTTCATCTATATTTTTTAGTGTGAATCTCAAAAAAATATACAATATGGATCTTATTTGATAAATTTTGATTAATTCTATAATACAAAATTTTCAAAATTATAAAAAATATTATAAATTAAAAAATATAAACAATTCAAAAATGAATAATAAAAATGAAACGGATA
>BPLS01000350.1:319029-348516 GCA_019656275.1 Rhododendron kiyosumense | reverse complement strand
GGAGGAACGGTAGAGAGAGAGAGAGAGACGCAGTCAAGGATTCGGTTAATTCATTGGTGATCAATCGGGTAAGCGATTCTTATTCCCTTTATTACTGTTTCTTTTTCCATTTGTTACATGGGTTGGAGTAAAGTTAGACTTTTATTTGGTGGTATATAAAAGTGGAGTTATTGGGGGGTTAAATGAGTTCCCATTCTTTTGGCACCGATTGTTTTCTTTTAATGCCATTGATGTATGGAGGAGTGGAGGTGATTTGTGTGATGTGGGTGTGGGACCAAGTGTCAAGATTTGTGCACGGTGGTGTGCGTGTATGAGTTTGGTGTCACGAGGTGTATAACTGTGATTCTCCTTGAGGTGTGAGCAAGGGTTGCGTATCCTTTGTCAATTGTATTTAATGATTAGTATTGGAAGTTTGAGCTTTCGGATAGTTTGGGTATGGTTTTACTCAATTGGGAACATGGTTCTCGGAGGAGATTTTGTGGGCTACTGATGAGTTGGTAAATTAGGCTAGCATTGGGTATTTTAATAGTAAATGTTATTTCCTAGTTTACTTAGTTTATATCTGAACTAGTTGGTTATTTTGCATGTTGTATTTTGGTACAGGCTAGTCTCTTTTGTGCGATCGATTGCATTATCCTTGAATTCAGGTGAGTAGTTAAGTATGTTACGTATTTTTGAAAAATCCCTGTGTCCCTTAAAAGTATTTCCTTCAAAAATATATATGAATGTTATTCGGAGACTCAAAACTGTTTATAAAATGTTCTATAAATTGGCATGCAATGAATTTTCTAAGATCAATTGATAATATTCTTTTTGGTGAGAACTTGGTGGATATTAATGGGAACATTTATTTCGGAAGTCCAGGGAACTTATTCCTTCTCGTGTTGGTGACCCTGACCATTAGGGAAAAGACCGTGTTATTAGGCCGGTGACCCTAATGCTCAACAGCTTTCTTTCGCCGGATCGTCTTAGGGAAAAGTACCACGGGCTGCCAACCCTGGTGACTCTAAGTTCGATATTGGATCCAATTTTGTTGAGATTTATTTTGACCATGGTACTGTTTGATTGTGGTTCCCTATTGTTGATGGAGTTATTGTTGTGATCACCACCAAGAATATTTATTTGATTAAATGCTTCATTGATTAATTTATTATTCTATTGGACACCTCGTATGCCAAATTATGATTTAATGGTAAATTATTTTAGTCCCTGCTTTCAACTTTATTTAATATTCATACTTGCTATTCACTGAGCTTGTCAGCTGACGGATTTATTCCAACTTCTCTTTCAGGCAAGTTGGGGGCAAGGACTCTGGTGGCATCTCGGGGATTTTCTTTTGTTGACCTCCTTAGGGTGTCTCATTCTAGTTTTATTTTAAAAATCGCTTCCGCATTTGAAACAATTTGACAGATAACAAATTCTTTTAATTATTGTTGGATTATTGGATATTATTTGCTTCATGGGATGGTTGTGCCCCATGTTTATGATGAGCCATAGTTGGCTTTTGATTTGATTAATAATGAAAAAGCGATCATTTGATTTTCGGTTATTTTGATTTATTCAGGCTGCGTGTTTCACGGATTAGCCTCGTGGTTCACGGCCGGTCACTTCTCATTTTTGGGGCATGACAAACTTGCCATGAATCTGTTCTTGCAACCCAAATATTAGTCCATAATAGAAACCGATTTCTGGAATTCTTGCCAATCAGAGATCAAGAACCGAGTCATGTGTGATACCACAGTCTCCTTAAGAAAGATTCGCCGCCTACCGTGGGTGTTGTAAGATCTTGCTCAGCGTCTTCCTCTCAGGGTTGGCTCGGCTAAACTGCAAGCCGTACAAACGTTTGTCTCTCTCTCTCTCTCAAACAACAATAATCTGGAGGTATAATAGCACTTGAAATTTTTGATAATGCTCCAAAACCGTGATGCACCAATTTATAGCCAAATGAGAGATATTCACAAATGCTGATATTGAATGGACCCATTCAATATGAGAAACCCCAAACATGAAATCAACCATCAAGAGGAAGAATAATGCTGCCATTAAGGTGGAGGGGTTACGGGAGTTACGGAATCCACATATCAATACGTCTATTGATTGTGGTGTATCCAGATACAACGAACCCGGTACCGGTTGCCTCGGAAGACCCTCCAAAAGTCCGGGTTTCATTCATCCGAAATTTAGTAAATTTCCAACACCTAACTCGGCCACTGTAACGCCGCCTGTAAATCCCTATGAAGCGATACAAAAATTGTATTCAAACCAAATGAAAACAATAAAGCAAATGTTAATCAACAATTATCAGCCTCAAAGTAGTACAGTATATATCAACATTAATTATTAGCAGTATTGTGTGTATAGTTATTGGTGATGGCATCTATGGAAGAAGGCAAGAAGCCAGAGCACCAAACGTACAAAAATTCACCTTGTTGTGCCACATACAGTGTCGGCTCCGACATTTGGGTTGTCCAAGTCTAATCTTCCGCTTGGTTGCCCCTAAATATATTTTTTTGCTGGATTTCTATTTTTTTTTTTGTATACATACAATTTTTTTTTTTTTTGTTGCCCCTTCTCTTACCGGGGGTTGCCCGAGCCGGCCGACTTGCGGGGCTTACCCCTGGCAGGCCCTGGCCACACACCCCTGGAGGATACCTTCTTGTCGGGAGGTAGCATGACGCTCAGGTCCCCATTGAAAATACTTGTCGTTGTGCTGCCAAAGACTTGCGTGGGATATGCCTTGATTTTCTAAAAGGCGTTCATTCGTTACTTGGAAGGTGTTGCAATGACATAGATCGCGTGCATGCTTGCCAACGGAGACGTGTTAAATGATATTAAAAAAAATAGATCTTTTAAGGGAAAATGACGGATAAGGACGTGTTTTGATAATTAATACCCGCCAATGATATTTTGTTCATTAACAAATATTCTTAGTATGTCCTTAAAAGGTATTAACTATCAAAACACGTCGTGGGCCATCATTTTCCAATCTTTCAAGACAGATAAATGGGCCTCATTGAGTGAAAACTGGGCCTATTCTTGGGCAGGGTACAAGTCACTCCAAATCACTTGAGTTGAAGCCCAAGGACCCCTCCATGTAGAGTGAAAAAACAAAAGCCCAGCACAACAAATAAGAAAAGCTTTTGTTTGGGGGGCATTCCGAGAATTGAACTCGGGACCTCTCGCACCCTAAGCGAGAATCATACCACTAGACCAAATGCCCTTTTGTATGTCAAATTCACGTGAGAGTTCATATAAAGCCACCTTAGCACTGATACAGCAGAACTGACAAACAAGAGCCCTTCATCAACCAAAATAAGTAAAGCAATAACCGTACCACAAAAAATTGAAAATATGAGGAATTGGATGGGCGTGCGTCGAAAAAAATGGGTTACTTGTTTGGCTGTAGTCATGAATGATACATAATTCTACAGCTTACTTCATCCGGTGGTGGTTCGGGTGGTGGCTGTTTGGTGGTCTGTCTGTTTGTGGTGGCGGCGGCGGGTGGGCAGTGTAGATTTGAATTTGTATAGATGACTAGGGTTAGGTTTAGGGTTTTCTTGGGCTGGGATTAGCCCACTTGTTTGGGTTAGTCTTTTTGTGCATGTATTGTTTGATTTGGGCATTTTAGGTCTATAGGTGTTTATGAGCTTAGTCTATTGAGGTGTATTTGGACTTTGTTCTCATATGGTTGTATTTTTCAACCTTTGATTGAAATCCTTTTTTTCCTTAATATAATGTTACTTTTATCGATAAAAAAAATACTATAATTCTGTTTTGGTTGGCTCTCTTTTTTTGCCGTGGCGAAAATATCGGCCAACCACAACAAAGCACAGACAAGAAAATGGGTTTTGGTTATTTTGTGGCTCTAATATAACTAGCCGTCACGAACTGGCCCATAAGAGCATCTACAATGTAATAATCAAAATTAAAAAATTGCTAAAATTAGTAATGTGTGCTTAAAAAAGTGTTCACATGCATCGTAATAATAAAAGTTAGCAATCTCCCAACCAATAATCAAATTTAGGCATTTAAATAATCAAAAGTAACAATGTGGAACTTTATATTGCTAACTTTAGCAACCCTCTAAATGAATAATCAAAAACTGACGTGGTAAGTTTTGATTTTTCATTTTTGATTATTACATTGCAGATGCTCTAAGATACTTCTGTGGAGTTCAATCGCATGGTTACAAATAGCATCAGATCAACACTCCACACATTCACAAAACTTGTCTTAATGTTCAATATATATGGAAGAGATTGGCTTATTCACGGAGGAGTCGTAAATAAACCATTTGCAGAGCTGAACGATCTCAGTCGTCCATTTCGGCATTGAACGGTCCAGATTTTAATAAAACTTTTTCAGGAAGAGCATTAAAATCCGGACTATCCAAAGCCGAAATGAATGGCCGTGATGCACCTCCGTAAACAATTATTTACGAAAACAACCGTAATAAAGTTTTTCTCACGGCAAAACCAATCTAGGATGATATATATCTAGTCTAGTCATTTAAGAAAGTGAAAGATATGGATTATGAACCTGAAGGAGATGTTCCATTGACACGAGACCACACACTGCTGTTGTCTTAAGGGCCCCTTAATTACCAATCATTCATTGCTTCCATATATTCTCTCTCTTTCAACCAAAACCACAACCCACCCATTCTCTCTCTCTCTCTCTCTCTCTCTCTCTCTCTCTCTTATCCATGGCAGACAAGCGCACCATGAGTCTCCTAGAAGCCATGGACCGTTTGTGGTTTCACCAAGTTGTTGTGCTTTCTGTACCAAGTTCACCAGTTATCCACAAAACCCTGCAGACGCCAGTACCCACTTCAGATACGCTGACCTATTCGTCATCAAACACCTCTCAACTGTCTCTCCCAGGGGAAGATATCTCGTCGGCCGCATCTTCTTTCACTACTCCTTCAGAGGTAACAAGAATATCTATAACCACTGCACTCTTTTGGCTTTGTTCGGTTCCCTTTTATTTTTAATTTTAGTTTTGGAAACCAATCATTACCCTACTTCTTTTCCTAATCATTACCCTATTTCTTCAATTATTACTTTTTCATCTATCTCTATCTCTCTTCAATCATTATCCATATTTTCAATCATTACTCTATTTCTCTCTCTATCCATTACCAAAATTAAACTAAACTAAACTCTCAACCAAACGCTACCTTTATCTCTCTCTCTCCCTCTGTCAACTTACATTTAGCACACCTGAAATTTTGCAGTGCCGGGTGGGTCTCACTCGGCGCATCCGAGCCGTCTATTGCGTTTTTAGACGGCTCGGATTTGGAAAGAGAAAAAAAAAAGAGAAAGTGTTGGGGTGAGAGGAGAAAGAGGATTTCTATCCGAGCGGTCCAAAAGTGTTTTAGATGGTCTGAATGTACCGAGCGGGTACTAGGTGGGATATACTCACCCAACACCGAAAAATCGAAGGATTTAAGATTGCTGCATTCGTGACAAAAATTAGAAACATTTCTCATCAGGGCCGGTCCATGCATAAGGCCCAAGAGGCCTGGGCCTTGGGCATTCCAAATATTTCAAATTTTAGGGCACTCAAATTATATGTTATATATAAGTTTTTCCGTAATATAACACAAAAGGTATTTTGGCCCAGTTGTGTTTGTAACTTGAATAAAGAGTTTGGGGAAGTTTGGGGTACTTGGTTCTAAACCCCAAGTTTCCATTTTTGGCACTATTTGTTTTTCCTTCATATTCTTGGCTCTTGCACTTCTTAGTTGTTAGCCTCCTACTGCGCATAAGTGAAAAGGATCTCTATTTCTTCCAATCAAATTGTTCAAAAATTTTAGTGGAAACCATGGACTCTTGCATATAATATGATGACTTTTACTTGTCAGAAAAAATGATGGCTTTTACACCTCTTATATCTTTAACTACTTAAGCATAGTGACTCAAGATCAAAGTTCAAACGCACCATAAATGTTTTGGTACAAATTTTTTGTTTGTTTTAATTTTTCTTTTAATTTTGAATATCAAATTTACAAATAAAACGTACTAATATATATGGTGATTGTTAAAAATTGTTAAGTACTTTTTAGGGCACACTTTTTTTATTAGACCTTGGGCACTAAAAACCCTTGAGCCAACCCTGTTTCACATGGTACACAAACAACTTGGAAGTTAGAACCAAATTAAATTAACAGAATATGCTCAAATGAATCAACAAGTAACCATAATTTTCGTATACAATCATCACATTAATAGAGAAATTTAAAACATTAAAAGTCGTATGGAAAAAACAATGACAGTATATAATTTGGAATGATTATGTAGAAAGGGTAATTAATTAGAAAACCATTAGGTGTTCTATTCGGCAAGTAGTCATATATAATAACAGAACCCATGTAGTCCCCAATCATTAAGGGTATGGGCGGAGGAGGATTGGAGACCGAATTAATTTTTGGCAATATGCAAAAAGTGACTGATCTCAAAATACCACTGAAACAATGACCCCCCCCCCCCCCCCAAATCAAAGCCGAATGGCAACAAAGAAGGCAGGCCTAAAGACCTAATTCAATTTATATGCACATTGTCATGCTTTCTTCATTGATAGTTCAGAGTATCGGTTTGCACAATTTACTAAAGGATTTGCCACCGAAAGAGATGGTAAGGTCGAATCTCACAAACGTCAAATATTTTAAACCTTGGGGCCGCAAGAGGTTTTTCCGGTCTTTAAATTCAGGGTAATATAATTAGTTAAGGTGCGTGCAAGTTGGCACGAACACCCAATTATCAAACCAAACAAGTGGAGGGGAAAATTTTAAACGTTCAAAGCAAAAGTTGTCGAACTTTTCTTTCTTTTTTTCCTTTCTTTAATCTTTATGTTCCAATTTGGAAACCCTTAATGTCATTAACCCCTTTACTCATTCTACAACTGATCGTTTAATTTCTTCTTGTTACCAAAGGATGACTGCAGCGATCTGCAAGAAATTGTTGAAAACAAGGAAGCCAAACAAAATCCCAAACAACCCACAAGATTGAATACAATCATCGGGGCCCACTCATCATCGTCACCATCGAACCGATCCCACAGAAAAAAACGGCTCAGATCGTACACAGGATCAGTAAGGAGGCTCGAAAAAACCATGAGTTGCAAAACCTTGGAAGAGCTGGAGCTTGAAGAAGTAAAAGGGTTCATTGACTTGGGCTTCGAATTCAAGAAAGAGAGCTTAAGTCCAAGAATGCTGAGTGTGGTGCCTGGATTACAACGATTCGGGTCGTGGGAAGTGGATCATGACGAGGAAAGAAATGGAACTGTTCAAGAATGTGATCATGAAATAATTGAAGAGGGGGAAGAAGAGGAGAGAGGTGTGATGAGGCCTTACCTATCGGAGGCGTGGATCGAGAACAGACCCGAATCGGAATTCGCGAATATAAGAGTACTGCCCAGAGTGTCTGCGGCCGGTGATATGAAGAAGCATATCAAGTGCTGGGCTAGAACCGTAGCTTCGGCTATTTGGCAAGAATCTTGGAGAAGTGTATAAATAAAAATGTTCTGAGGTAGTTAAGTTGATGGTGAATGAAATAAATTGCATGTGTGTAAAAATGTTCTTTTTTGGTGCATGTAGATATGTTGCCACTTCTAGTTTTTGTTTCCTGGCAGCGGCAACAACAGGAAATAATGGGCCGATCGATCGAAAAAAAAAAAGAAACCGAGGAAGATTGCTTGCATTGTTTTTGTGTGTTCAAACTTGATGGATATAAACTAGCCAAGGCTACCTTGTGTCATTTACAAATACTATTGCAAGTCACGTGTATATATCAACCGTGTCAAACGCGCTGTATTATTTGTCCGATACTACCACTCGAGTTTATATTAAGTATCATGAATTAGGAAAAGATGTTGAGTGCAAGTCACTGCAAGGTAAGAAGGCTAACAGAACTGCAATTGGGAATGATTTCTGGGTTTCTTCACTTCAAGTTTGGCCGAGTGCCTTTGGAGACAAAAATCAAGGGAGGACTGGTCATGGGGACAAAAACAAGAGGTTCGAGAAACTCATGGTTTTGAGTTCCTTTTACTTGAACCTCTTTTCTCAGGTCCTTGCAAACAAGATGTTCAAGAAAAACGTACTGGGTTCAATCAGAGTCGAGGGAATGTTTCAAAAAAAATAAATAAATAAAGTTGAGGGAAGAATTGTAGAAGGGATCGAGGGGAAATAGAGAGTGAAGCAGTGGAGTTTTTCAATAGCATCTTTTAGGAAGATCAAGCTTGCAGGCCTACTTTTCGAGGTGTTTTTCTGTCACCTGAGATTTCAGCAATGCTTGATCGAACAGCCTTTTGATCAAGAGAAGGAGATCACTAATGCCATTCGAGATCGTAATAAGTTCAAAGCACATGGCCCAGACGGATTCAATTTTCCTTTCGCTAAAAAGGCATGGAAGTTCACGTAGAAGGATCTGTTACGGAGTTTTTTTCTGGAATTCCGCAGCAACGGGAGACTTGATAGAGTTAATTATCAACTCAACTTTTCTGTTTTTAATTCCCAAGGTTGATGGTGCTTCTTCTTTTAATGAGTTTAGACCTATCAGTATGGTAGCATGTGTGCGCAAAATCCTCTCCAACGTTTTAGCTATTAGGTTCGAAACTCATCTGCATGCTTTCATTGGAGGCAAACAGATATAGATAGCGCTTTGGCGTGCGACCAATGACATAATTCACCTTTAGAAACACGCGAGAAAGGGGGCTTAATCCTAAAAATTGATTCGCAGAAAGCTTATGACTGCTTAATTGAGGCTTAATTTCTTCTGGATACGCTGAGGAAGATGGGGTTTCGGAGTATGTGGTGTGCTTGAATTCTGGAATGTATATCCTCTGTGTCAATGTTTGTACTGATCAATGGCTCCCCTTTCCAAGAATTCCAGCCCCAGAGGGGCCTTAGACAAGGTGATCACTTATCACCCTTCTTGTTCAATGTGGTTTTGAAAGCACTTAAGGTATGTTTGGTTCGATGAAATCAACGTTGGAATGAAATAATCATTCCATGAAATACTTAATCTCTGTTTGATTCACTATTAACGATCATTCCAAATAGAATCACTATTCACCTTAGTAAAGAAATTGTCATTCCATTAAAAAAACTAAGGAATTGTCATTCCATTTCATTGTCACACCAAAATTATTAGTGTCATTCCAAGATTCACTATTGACATACCAAAAATTACTATTGCCACTCCGAAAATTACTATTGTCACTCCAAAATTACTATTTTCACTCCAAAAACTACAATTACCACACTATTCCATTGCTGATGAGAATGACTATTAATTCCTAAGCACAACCAAACTTGAGAATAGAAATGATATTCCATCTCATTTCCTCCAATTCCATTCCATTATCAATTTTATTCCATCGAACCAAATATACCCTTAATCTATTGTTTGAAAGGACTAGAATAAGGTGTTGAATTAGTATGTTTGGTTGGATGGAATCAAGGCTGGACTGAAATAGTCATTCCAATGACTTACTTATTCTAACGTTTGGTTCATCATTAAATAATAGAATGATGATTCAAAATGGAATCACTATTCACCTTAGTAAAGGAACTGTCATTCCATCCAAAAGTTAGGAACTGTTACTCTATCTCTTTGTCACACCAAAATTACTAGTGCTACTCCAATATTCACTATTGCCACACCAAAAATTATTATTGCCACTCCAAAAAATGTTATTGCCACTCCAAAAATTACTATTGTCACTCCAAAAATTGCTATTGCCACATTATTCCATTGGAGATGAGAATGATTATTCCTAAGTACAACAAAACATGAGAATATGAATGATTATTTCATTCTCAATTTCTCCAACTCTATTCCATTCATATTCACATTTCATTTCATCCAACTAAACGCACAAGGAAATCCAAAAGATTTCGGAAAATGAGAAATATTATTCCGATTCAAACGTCCTTTCCCTCAACTACACCTCATTTAGTTCATGTAGCAATTTCCCATTTTCTTCTTCCATGGGCTACACGAGTGGTGGGTACGTAGTTTAATGAGAAATTTGGAATTGCACCACTGCTAAACGTATTTGGACAAGTCAAGCCGCTTTCCCATGTTTAGGCGATGTTGGGCCAGCATCCACATTTGTGAAAACAAATTCAACAGGTTTAGGCGATGTTGGGCCAGCATCCACATTTGTGAAAACAAATTGGGAAAATGACGGCTAAGAACGTGTTTCAATAATTAATATCTGTCAAGAACATTTTCAGCATTAACAAATATTTTTAATTTGTCCTTGACGGGTATTAATTATTAAAACACGTCATGGGCCGTCATTTGTCCAAACAAATTCAACAGGTTTAGGTAATGTTGGGCCAGCATCCACATCTGTGAAAACAAATTCAGCAGGTTTAGGCGATGTTGGGCCAGCATCCACATTTGTGAAAAAACAAATTCCATAGGTTTAGGTACGCTCCTACTGATCACGTCTCTATCGTATACTTGACAAATTAGATATGCCCAAGCCAATCTCCAGTGCTTCCACTCCCACATGTGCAAATCCGAATAAATCACTACGAAGGAAAATTATTCGGTGGATTTCACTTCACTTGAATTTTAATTAATCGGGTCTTCCTCCGAATCACAAAATTAATGTGGTTCATTAATTTTAATCCAAGAAACTCATAAATATCGGCCCAATTTAATTAATATATCTAATGACCCTCTAGCGCTAATCCAAAGTTTGGTGCAAAAAACATGTGTAAATAGTAATACAAAGTGTTCCGAAGTGATTTACGCTGACCTCGAATTAATCCATACCACCCCTAACACATCTATCACTCTATAAATTGCCACCGGCCCACCAATCTATGCGTGCAGTTAGGTCCGTCTCTCAATCCCTTTCTGTGACCAAGCTATGCATTAGTTCTTTGTGGATGAGATCGATAACTAATGGTTTCATATGCAAGTATAATTCCACTAGGGTGTGACGTGGAATCCCCTAGCTAATGGGAGGCTAATATATACTGTATATATATATATATATATATATTTTTGGTAATAGAGGAACAACCTTACAGCCAAACTACTATATGAACCCGACTGTGCAATCCAACCCTTTGGGAAGCTAGCGCGGTCACACCAGTCACGGCCCCCCACTTACTTCAGGATACTTACTTGGTGGGAAATTGAACCCTAGACCTTGAAAAGTACTCCCAAAGTTTGGGCATCCGCCCGAACCACTAGGGCAACCCCTGGGTGTGTGGGAGGCTAATATTCTTCAACCCCACTACAAGATGATTCACATATATATTAGAGAAAATCTTTTTAATGGCAGAACCTGTTGTTTATGGAATCAATCGAGATCATCCAAAAAGTAACTCGTTCCTGGAAAAAAATTCATTAAAATTCAGACCGTCCAGAACACTTTCGAATCGTCGTGATTGGTTGTTACTGTAAAGAATTTGTTTACGGCTGAACCATGAATAAAATTTTCTCTATATATTAACATACATATTCATTTTTCTAATTAATTTTTTTATTTTTCTCTGAATTAGCAAACAAGATTTTGTTTCCTTTAATGTGGATAATATATGCATCATACCCGTACTTTGGCCGGTGGTGGGCGGGGGAATATGTTGTTCGGCGGCTAACTGCATGAGAAGTTTTTGGGTGCCAGTGTGGTACCCTGTTGCCAATCCCAGCCATTCAAACGTGTTCTGAATGGTTCGGATTTTAGAGAAAGAAAAAGAGGAGAGTGTGGTCGGGTGAGGGGAGAGAGAGGGAATAAATCTCGACTGTCCAAAACACGTTTGGACGGCTGGCAAGCCTGGCATCACCGACGGGTACCATCATGTTGTACCCGCTTAGCACCCAAAAATTTCTCGAGTAAACTAGTCGCCGTTTTCTAGTGAAACTTTTTGAAATTCCAAGAAATCACAAGGCCACAGAGAAATATCAAGGGGAGTGATTTTCGCACTTTTCTTTTTACTAACCACATTCTCTTTTTTGTTTTCAGTGTGTGAAAACCAAAGAGAATAAATTCTTTACACCGCCGGTGTAAATATTTATTTTCCCCAAATCAATTACATTGCACCATATTGCAAAACAATGGTCCCAACAATCAATAAAGCATGGTGATGTGGCACAATATAATTAATTTGGAGGAAACAATGTCCCAACAATCAATAAAACATGGCGATGTGATGCAATATAATTGATTTGGAGGAAACTAGGTCCCAACAATCAATAAAACATGGCGATGTGGCGCAATATAATTGATTTGGAGGAAACAAATAGTTACACCGGTGGTATAAAGAATTTAATCTCAAAACGAAAATATCCTTAAGTTTTTTCCAAAAATCATTCTATTTGATAACTGCAAAAAGAAAATATTGAAAACTGGACGGGTGTTTTGGTAACTTCACACACACAAAAACAAAAAGGGAACTGTGGTTAGTAAAAAGGGTGGTGCGCTCTCCAAATATTAATAATAGACAGCTTCAATATGAATAGTGACATTATCCCATCCCATTAACCTTGTAGCAATCTGGACAAGCAGAGATCTTGAATATTTCTTGAAGTCCAAGAGAGATTTTGACAATCCTGACCAAATGAACCACATAACATTCATTTTTGCTGCAGTTGTTACTGTCTAGAACACGTTATTTAATAGTACTGCATTAAATAAATAACTTCTTACAAACAATATTCTAAAATATGCAGATATTGTAAGTAAAGCTCCATGCTCATTTTACACGCATACGTACAAATTACTTTATACATTCTTGGGGTAGATGTACATTGTGCGCGCCTATCTTGTTGTGCGTTCAAAATGAGTTTAATTCCGAGCTTGAAAACGTGACCAAACAACGTATTGTGCTTTAGAAGGGAGTGTAAATTTGTTATTTATATTTTTAACTTTAATATATTTGGTTCATGTATTATTTATCACATACAGGTGATTTATAGTAGTGGTATGCAAGAGTTAAGTAACATTAGAGACGTGGAGTTGTTTTTATATCCCCTCTGTCGAGTTAGCTAGTCTAGTCTCCTATTTTCAAAAATAATTAGGAGAGTTTCAACTTTCAATTATATTAAATTATTTTTATCTATTAGGTGACTTCAAACTCTTGGACTATTATCTATAAATAAAGTCCTGCACATATTTGAGATACATACAAGAAAGAGTTTGAGTTCCATCGCTCATTCTCCTCTAGCTAGCTAGAAAATATTCCTCTATCAAAATCTTCTCTCTATAGGGTTTTCATCCAAGAACCTTAGGATTTGTGGTGTGGATATTAAGAGCAAACTCTGGTAGTCTTCTCTACTTGGTGGTGAGAATAGAAGACGGTGTTTGTATTCGTGTTCGTATTCGTGTTCGAGCTCGTGTTCATAGTTTGTGCTTGTAGAGTGAGTCTCAGTTCATATATATAGATCTTGAAAAGCTCAAAGTATTTTGTTGCGTGTAAGTATTATGTGATTTACATGTTTTCTATAGTGTTAACCGTTACAAATAAAATCCCACAGGCCTTAGAAGTTGGTTATAACTATAATATATCGTTGTGGTGTTTACTACTTTCCTCAAAAAGTGCATTAATTTATCCATTGACTTTTTTTATATCAGAGTTTACTCCTTTTCGATCTTCTCCTTCACATACAGCATGCTTGTGCTCCACTATATCTTCGTAATCCACTAATATATGTTCGGCTAGCTATATATATATATATATATAGTAATCCATCACAGTTTCAGTATATATTTGCTACCGATTTTCACACAATTTTGAGTGTCGAAAAACTATTAGTTCACAAATTTAATTCGTTGCACAAAAGAAAACTCGAGCTCCATTCAACCCCATACAGAAGTGGATGTATCCTTTCTAAGGAGAGAGCACGATTTGCAGTAGGTCTCGACCACCCAACAGACTATTCAAAACCTCTTATTCTTGTTCATATATATACTGTTTGCTTATTGCGGTTCATGAACATTATTTGCAATTACTTCCTCCGTTCTGATTTGTTAATCCACTTTTTGACTTATACTTGTCCCAAAATGTTTGTTCATTTTAAGTTGACTCTTTAAAGTTTCCATTAATGTCCTTCCTTTTTTAATGCATTGAAAAGAGTGCTCTTATTTAATGCTAAAAAGATTAGGGTATTTTTGGAAACTCAATGTCTATTCATAGTAATCATTGTGTTTCTTTAACAAGTTGTGATCCCAAAATTAGACAAACAAATTGAGACGGAAGAAGTATTATTTTTTCAAAAATTCCTGTTGTGCGCATAAATTTTCTCCAACGTAATTTTCTGTGCTTTTGTAATGGTAGTTTTCTGTTGCTTTAAGTGGGGTGTAACGCGTGAGAGATGATTAGCCGAAAGGTCAGAGAAAGTGGGGTTTTAGTGGGAGAAGAGATAGATCAGTGTCTAATATTTTCTTGATGCAGCACTAACTCAGGGAAAATGATGAAGTTCAGCTCTATATAAAGGCTTAAATTGGATCGATATCACATAAACAAAAAGCAGAGACAAAAGAAACTGTCAAAGCTAGCTAGCCAAGGAAGATCAGACCAGACCAGACCAGAGAAATGGCTAACAAGCATCCATTTGGCCCAATCTTCATCTTTCTGTCGTTTTTGCCCTTACTCTTGCAGTTTTCTTCTGGTACCAGCTTCTTACCTATTTTGACGTTCTCTTTCGAATAACCCACTACGTATAAATGTAAAATAGAAGTTTTTTTTATTTATAATTCAGGTGTCGTGTCTGGGGGGCCAGCTTACGTGCACCTCGATTACTCTAAATATAGTAGAAGATATTGACCATCGCATAACCACCTAGACTTCCGTAGTTCATACAGGACGGAACACGTGTTCTTGCTCCATTGCTAGTTGCAAAATGTCACAACTTCTTTTGGAAGTGGAATATATACGCTATTAATATCGATGAATGGATCTGAGGGATAAATAATCCTACCAACTGATATGTGAAAGTAATTTGTGATTTGGTGTTTGAACACGGTTACGTAACGCTCCCAAATTAAGCTTCGACGTGTTCCTACACGAGCACACATTGGTAAGTTTAGTTTTATATTGCCTCGTGATTTGAAAGTAGAACCGGTTTATATATGCCTCGATTACTATCACTAATGCACTTGTCAATTGCGCCATGCATGATGAGACTCAGACCTCATTGTGCATGCAGCAAGAAATGTTTTGAGAAAGAGGTTCTAAGATAATCGAGGACATCGCAATGCAACCGAAACTAATCATTCCGTTACAAAGAGTACAAGACTTGCACAAATATGTGTTGAGACGCAGGTAGCAGGCCATGGCCTAACAATACGGAAGAACTTTCCTGATTGAAAACTTGTGCGTGAACAAATATACACACATATAGCAAAATGAGAATTTCCAATAGGAAATTAATTCACCATAAAAAAAGGCCGGCAGATTCCTCATGATTCATATGAGTAGTACTCCATATAAGCTATAGATACTTCATTTACAGCCTTTTTAAAGACTACGTATTTACGGATGACAATCGGTCCTGCCCCGCGCCGAACCTGACCCTACACCGACCCGATTGAGCGGGTTTTAATCAAATTTTCAGGGATCGGAGCTATGAATCACACTGCTAGTGTGAAACAAAAATTAGTGGTAGTTGGCAAGGTTGATTTTTGGAAGAGTTCATACCTCCAAAATTTAATTATGATACTAACTTCCACGTAATCTTTTCTCTAGCTACAGGCGATCTCCAATTGGATTACTATAATGATAATTGCCCAAGAGCTGAAGAAATCATCAAAGAACAAGTCACCCAGCTCTACCACAAGCATGGAAACACTGCAGTTTCATGGATCAGAAATCTCTTCCATGATTGCATTGTTAAGGTAAAAAAATTCAAGATATTATTTCGACAAACACAACATGCTCGTCTTCATCTTCGTTTTGGGTAATGCAAGGGTGTCTCGGGCCAGTTTGCGTGCACCTCAAACTAATCCCTACACCCCCTCCCACGACTATGTCACATGCTTACTCCTGGGGCAAGGAGAATCGAATCTGAAACTTTTGTCAACCGACTCAACCCCTTAGGGCTGACGGGTTGACATACTTCTTGTTGCTTTTCCTACACAAGAATTTTTTTTGTATATATCATTTTCGATTAGGTATGTAATTATGTATACTCCTATTAACTTTTTTATCCATGTTTGTAGTCGTGCGATGCATCACTGCTGCTGGAGACGAAATATGGCATACTCTCGGAGCAGAGTTCAGACAGGAGTTTCGGGATGAGAAATTTTAAATACATCGTCACAATCAAAGAGGCTCTCGAGAGCGAGTGCCCCTTGACCGTTTCTTGTGCTGATATCGTTGCTCTTTCTGCTAGAGACGGTGTTGCCCTGGTACATGCATTTTTTGCGTGTTGAGAATACAAATAATATAGTTGTTTTATGACACGACTTGAATAAAATTACAGGACTAGGGCCGAGCCAGAAGTATGCCGATCCAAGGGGCATATTTTTGTTTAAAAATGCACTCCTTGGATAATCGTATGTGAGCGCGGGTTGTTCTTACTTCTTATTATGGGTTATTTTTGGAATTTTGTTCAGCTGGGAGGGCCACAGATTGCCATGAAAACAGGGAGGAAGGACAGCAAAGAAAGTCATGCTGCAGAGGTGGAAGAGTTCATCCCTAACCTCAACGATACCATGTCTTCGGTTCTGTCGCGATTTCAATCCGTTGGCATCGATGCTGAAGGGGTGGTTGCCCTTTTAGGTAAACATTTCACTGTATCTTCGAGACTAACACGATAATGGCATTCTTGAAACTACCATGCGATACAAGTATTCGGTTTGAAAAAGAAAGAATCATAATTTGTCAAACGCATATAGTTGGGGGATTTTTTTTTTTTATCCGCGTTGGAGGATATGATTAGTACAAATATTATGTACATCGATGATGGCAGAGTTTTATGTTTCGTGTGCATATATGATCCAAAAAATGGTTGCGCGTGTATGGTGCTTCCGGTCAATGACACTTCAAATTTGAAAAATAGATAAAAACCGATTTTATCTCCTACCCACCTGACCGACTAGGGACATGTAGATCGTGTCGCGACCATAGTCAAATCAAATTGTGTTCAATTGAGCCCAGTACTGAGCCCTCTTAAGATTGGATATACCATGCTCTTTCCCACTACAAAATTACCATAGCAAACTCTAAATTGATTCCTTTTATATGCAGGGGCACACTCAGTGGGAAGAACCCATTGCACAAACCTTGTAGACAGGCTCTACCCAACAGTGGATCCTAGCTTGGACCCTGGCCATGCTGAATACCTAAAACGTCGATGCCCTTCTCCGGAACCCGATGCGGAGGCCGTGGAATACTCGCGGAACGACCTAAAAACGCCGATGGTGTTGGACAACATGTATTACAAGAACCTATTGAGCCACAAGGGGCTGTTATCGGTTGATCAGCAACTGGCTTCCGATCCTGCAACGTTGCCTTTTGTGGAGAAGATGGCGTCCGACAACGGCTACTTCCTTGAGCAGTTTTCCAGGGCAATGGTCGTGCTATCGGAGAACAATCCGATCACCGGAGATGAAGGAGAGATAAGGAGGGATTGTCGTTACGTGAACCGGGATTAAATTGCGAAAATCGTCATGCGCTATGGGGCAATAAAATTGTGCCCGCAATTACTATTAAGGAATGATTCCAGAATTAGTAGTATTACTTCCAAATTGCTAGTGACATATGTATTACTTCCAAATTGCTAGTGACATATTATTATAGAAGGATACTCAGATTAAAGATTTTTCTTTCTCTGTTTTAAGTCCAAATTAATGAGCAACATAAAATGGAACTCAACAGCAGATCGAACACAATTCCTTCTTGAGCTGGCCATTTCAAATGGAAAAGACTTGTAAGAGCATCTCCAATAGACTAAGCAAATACTCCTTTTATCTATTTTGAATAGGATGAACCCCAAAATCAAGCCCCAACAGCCTCAAGAAAAGGCTCACCTCTTGCCATATTGCTACGGTACCTCGTCTGGACCAACAAGGTACTGTTCACTCGGGCCAAATTATTTTATCGTTTCCTCTATGTTTTTTGTACCGCATCTCACAATTGGCTACATGTAGCATTTCTGTGTTTCTTCGTGGAGGAAGAAGAAAAACGGAGTCTTGTTCCGTATCTCCAAATAATTGAGATCTCAAGCTCAGAAGAGATGCTCCATGACAGTGGAATCGGTTTCGACGATGGCAAAATCGAACTTGGGTTCGGATCGATGGCGGAAACAAGCTCGACGATGGAAAAATCAAACTAGGCTGTTGGATAGTGCAAACATTTAGGGGTCAACTAAAGTAGAGAATTGCATTTTTTCTAGATATTTTGCTTAGGATTGGCTTGAGGCCATTGGAGATGTTCTAAGCTCAAATATGAGTTTGAGCTATATTTAACTTCAATCCAAGTAAATTTTTTTTTTAAAAAAAAAAAAACTGGTCAATGCCATATATAATTCAAAGCCTGAAGGCAATAATTTCAGAAATCATCAAAAGATTATGAGAGAACCAAAACCACCTAATCCTAGATACAGGCCACCTACAGCAAATGCAGACCGGCGAAACGTCGGGACATAATAACCAATCACAAAAGAGGTAACAGAGAAACCAACAGGAGTCCCCAGTACAAATAGGAGCGCGCATAAGAAATCCGGGCTAGCTTCACGAAATGACACATCCTTTATCTTATTGAAGGTCAACCCATGATCTATCAAATCTTGGCTAGCTTCACGAAATGACATATCTTTTATCTTAGTGAAGGTGAACCATGATCTATCAATGGATGATGATCCAGCCCAAATTGGTGGAGTCCATTCAAGAAAATAATTTCCACACCCCATGTTTTTGCAGACGTGTTGTAAATTTTACCTTTTATTGATTTAGATTAGGCTAAATTTTAGAAATAGTTCATCTAGTTTTAACCCAGTCTCAATTTCGTCCCCCTAGTAGTATCAATTGCAGTGCTTTTAACCCCGCAATTTGATCAACGTACCTATTAGGTCCAATAGATGACATCGCTTCTCAAATTGACAGAAAAAGTGCCTAATGAATGGCAATTTCAACATTTCAGGGTATTTTCCCATGTCTCTCAATTTCAGAACAGATACAGGAAAGAACCAAAGTAATCTAAACGTCGATCTCAGGTACCTACTGCCGAAGCAGGCCCCGCGATGGGCTTTTGATGAATGAATGAATGACTGTTTTCAAAAAAAAAAACTCCTTAACCATATCTCTCAATATTCAACTCCTTAATTAGTCATTTTTCTATCAATTTGGGAAGCAAACGTTATCTATTTGGTATAATAGGTATGTTGACCTAACTTCGGGGTTAAAAGCGTTGCAATTGATATTAGGGGACGAAACTTTGTAGACATGAAATGTGTTTTTCGATGAAGAACCGGTAGAAAAAATATCATTGAGTGGCCATTCATATCAAAAAATATTCCAGATCCAATTGTGGATTGGAGTAAGCCGCCGATTTTTTATGAAGAACCGGTAGAAAAAATTACAAAAGAAGAAAATCAAAACTATTACAAGAAAAGATAACATTGTTAGAAATCAACAAAGTGCAGTCTCCTAATTGTCGTGCATTAGGCGGAACCATTTCAATTCATGATTTTTCGATGAGAATAAATTCTTTACACCGCCGGTGTAAACATTTGTTTCCTCCAGATCGATTGCATTGCGACACGTGTCAAAACAGTGGTCCCAATTAATAAAACATGGCGACGTGGCGCAATGCAATCGATTTGGCGGAAACAAATGTTTGCACTGGCGGTGTAAAGAATTTATTCTCTTTTTCGATAGGAGCTGCTACCATAGTTACGTTGTTGGTGAGGCTAGAAAAGATGGTGGGTAAATACAAGGTCTCAAGACTTCAATTTCTAGAATTTAATGGTGCTGTGGAATTGGATGATGAAGATATGGTGGTGGAATCATTAGCTTGCCTCGATGCAGCTAATTTGTTTGTGCTCTCTGGAGTGGGCTAACAATTAATTCGATTCGATTTTTATAGAAAGCTCGAAGATGATATTTGTTTACAGTTTGGGTTGGAAAAAATAAATTTGAAGTATAAGATTGATGTAGACAAGTTTCGAAGAATTCAACTATATAAACTCGAGGACGAGTTTCTTCAAGCTGGAGAAGATGATACAGATTAGATTTTAGAAAAATAGTAATTTATTAGTATTTTATTTTACGGTTTTAGTTTTAGTATTTTGTTAGGAATCTTATAATTTAGGATTGTTAAATAGAATTATTTAGTTTCTTAATTTAGGCTGAGTCAATTTCCTATTTTATGTTTTCTTGTTTTACAAGAATTAGGGTTGCTTCCTAATGTTTTTATTCCTTTTTAATTCTAGGGTAGCTACTAATACTATATAATAAGATTGTAGCCATTAGGGCAAGAGAGTTATTTATTGATTAATGAAAAACGAGATTTATCTCATTATTGTGTATTCGTAGAGAGAGTACCTCTAGTTCATGTTTATTCGTGATTGTCCTTGTTGCGCGTTCTTCTATTCCACCACGCCTCCCTGCATCACCGAGAATGCTTCAAAGCTTCTTTTAATTTTATGAATTTTGGGACTTGGTGGCAGAGTGTCACGTGACCTTGGATACTTTGTTACACCCAGGGCATTCATTGGCGTTCAAACGCGCCTTATTCACACGGTTTACCTGAAAACACTAAAATTACACCTTACGTGCGATATCGCATAAAAACGACAATATATATGTACAAACACAACATACTAAAAGACTTAAGCACTAAGAATCAACATTAGTGGGTGCTTATCAGCCATACCACTACATTTACTAAAAAGAGCTCATACTCAGTGGATGGTATATGCACTTATGTATTTCAAGACTTCAAGTCACAAAAATTCATAAACTACCACGAAATCTAGTAATTGAACATCAAATTTGTTTGTTATTGGATCACAAAAGTTCATAAATAACACCTCAAAAATTGATAAACAATCACAAAAATTAGTGAACATCGCCGGAACAATTGATATCTTTGACTCGTCTTTTTGACCTTGCGAGTTGGGACGTCTTTTTTATCACAAAATTTGTAAACACCATGACAAAACTTCATTAACAATACCACAAAAATTCATAAATAAACCATAAAAAAATATTACTTACTGAGCCACAAAGTTGTAAAGGGTGTATCGAACACCAAAATATAAAAACGAGCCACAAAAGTTCATAAAACGGGTGTGTACTGAATACTTATCCAAGAGCAAAATACTAGTATTACCTTTTCTATGGGGGTACGAGCAAATATTCCGAATGAGAACAAAAAGGGTATGGCCTCACAGTGAATAAATATCTACTTGATATTTATTTTTGTTTTTTAACAGAAAATATCTACCAGATATTATTATAACAAAGTAGCCTATATATAGTGAAAATGCACTCAAAGGTGATAGGGCGGCGGCCCATGACCAACTCTCCACTACTATACTATTTGCCCCATTCCTGCCTAACTTTTTTGCGACCTTTTGTCTTTTTGGTATGGTTTTTTTATTATTTTATCTTAAATTTAATAAGATTCTGAACAAAATTTTATATCATATTTTTTCGTTTCAATAAGAGGAATAGAGAAAATATAAAAATATAACCAATAGTTTAGAATATTCATATACGATGACCAGAAAGACCAAAAGACAATCATTCATATATGACGACCAAAAATTATATCCCAATGTAATATAAATTATGAAAATCAAAATTACCATGCAAAAAAAACGCCTAGAAGTTAGGGAAAAGGGGCCTATTCTCCTTGTATTTCATTCATAGGACTGGTAATTGATTATAGGGAAGGACAACATATTTAAATGGTGTGTTTTATTTATTTATTTATTTTTGATAGACAACAAAATTTTAGTAGAACTCGATAAAGGGTACATCGAGAGGAGACCAATAATGGACCACAGAAGATGAGGTACCATGACAGGCGTACAAAAGAAGAAAAAATTACATTCAATGGACATTGAATGAGCCACAAAATGGCTAAAAAAAAGAGGCTCAAATATCAGCACTTCCAATCCAGTTGAAACAATCAATGGCAGCATCATAAGGCCTCCAATTCAGGGAAGACTTCAAGCCTCAAAGCACTTCCAAAGTTCCAATATCCAGTTGAAACAGTCAATGGCAGCAACATAAAGCCTCCAATTCAGGGAAGACTTCAATGATCTTACACTGTGTCCATCCATATCATAAGAAACAGCATCCCTATTTAAGGTACGAAAAAGCAGACCATGATATTCAGCAGTTGAAACAGGCAGAAGATTTATGCAGCAGTCGAAACAGGCTGAAGATATATGCAGCAGTTGAAACAGGAAACCGCATGGAAAACAGCTTAAGAGTCGACATCAGGATTTTGAATCGAACGAAAAACTTCATCCTCGCCATCGTCTTCACAAGGATACCAACACAAAATGATAGCACAATGTTGATGTCAGGTAAAAACTTCTAGCCCTCCAAATTTCAGAATTGAAAGAGCCAAGAGTTGATTAGCCTTCCATAGTTTGGAGTTGAAGAGTATCAGGCACAGCACAATAAACCTTAACACACTCCCCATTCCCTCATTAGTTATAGAGAGAATGAGCTTCAATACCTTTCGAGTAGGGGTACGGTTGTCTTCATATACGCACATCTTGCCCTTCAAGCCATGGATTTGACAGAGCATATATATGCCAGCAAGCTATTAACCAAAAGTTGAAATCTGAAGCAGTTGAACCTCTTAGCCCTCCTTAAACTAGGAGTTGGAAAGAGGTATCCAGCGCAAATTATAATTTATTCTACACAATTATCCAAACACTCTCATAAATTTTTAATTTATTCCGATCATAATTTAGAATCTAAAAGTCATATAATCTAGAATCTTTGATTCAAAAAAAAAGTAACTCCCAAACACCCCTGTGCTATAGCTTTGTGAGTATGTGATTAGGCGTGTGCATTTGGAGGTGGTTCTAGCATTGTTGAAACGAGAGAGAAAATTACAAAAAGTATAGTGTATGTGGGATGCTTGTGCTTTTGTGAGCAACGCTGCTAACCATACAAACAATTTATGCATAGATTGTACACAGATTTTGTTATGGGGCCCACCACAGATCCCACAAATGATTTAAGCCGTTCATTAAATGTAAAACAAAAATATTTTTTCAAGGGTCCTAGCAAAAAATCAACTCAATCTAATACCTACAGATGCTCGATCCAATCATCTAAATTTTCATTCAAATTTCCAGATAATGAAAATTTATATAATTTGATCGAGCACCTATAGGTATTGGATTGAGCTGATTTTTTGCGGATGCCCTTAAAAAAGTGATTTATATTTAATGAACGACTCAGATCATTTGTGTGGGCCCACAATAAAATCTGTGCACAAATTATCTGTATGAACAAACTTATTGTTTTGTGAGTGTGTGTAATTGGGTGTATCATATGCATTTGGACTTGCTTCTAGTTTTTTTGGAGTGACAAATAATATTAGGATTAATTACAGATTACCTCATTAAGCTATCATCATTTTTCCTTTTACCCCATTATCTAAAAACTGCAACATATCTCTTTTTCAATGAGACATTGCTCTATGTATCAACTTTTATGGCTTATTCTAAACATTTCTATAAATTTTCTTTTCAACCTTGTTTCAGTCCATCCTCTCTAATTCAACAAAAATGTTTGTCTCCGTCAATTATTTGCTTTCGGAGCCTAAGTTCCAAACAAATCCTAAATGGACAAAGTTGAATGAACAAAGTTGTAGGATTTTTTTTAAAAAAAAATGGTGATCGTTTGAGGCGGTAATCTCTAAATAATCGTTAATGGGCTTTAGTTCAATTGGTATGTCCTGGCCTTTTCACGCGAAAAATCAGAATTCGAGCTCCGTCGGCCATAAGCTTTTGGAATTCAAAGCTATTAAAATCATGTGAAACCCCCCACGGACCCCGCTCACATACTCCTGCAATATTGGGCCAAAAAACACTCTGTAAATTGATTCGAGGCTTGACGTAGATTCCACCTCACCAAACAGTGGGTCCTGCGCTCTGATGAGCACACAGACATCCGTTTGCGGAATAATTACTCACGTGGGTACAGACTAGCAAACATGACTCGGGATTTATGCAATCCCCACCGCCTCCTTTTCACTTTATTTTCCGCTTTTCATATTTCCTCCGTTCTCGTTCTTTAGTCTTTTTAAGAGTCCGTATCTCTTTTTAATTAATTATATTTTATAATTTATAATTTTTTAGGTGATTTTGAAAACTTCGTTTTAAAAAAAGGCTCATTAAAATCTACCAAATAAGATTCATATTACATATAAATAGTATTACCAATTATAAAGTATAATTAATTTTTTATCCGACTGAGATAGGACGAGTGGAAACGAACGGGAGGATCCCCTCTGTTTTCCACAGATAAAACCAAATAAGAAAGAGTTTTGCAACTACTCTAGTACTTCTAAAATTCACATGGAAGCAATCTTTCTAACCATGTAGGTCCTACGGAGATTGAGAACCAACGGTAGGGACTAGGGAGTCCAACTTGGAAAGTAAAAAATAATAATGCCATGGAAAATTTTTCAGTGCCGAGCGGGTACCACGTGGTGCCCGCTTGCGCATCCAAGCCGTTCATCGCATGTTTGAACGGCTCAGATTTAGAGAGAAAAAAAAGGAAGAGAAAGTGTTGGGCGAGAGGAGAGAGAATGTTTCAATCCGAACCCTTCCAAAAGCGAATCGAACTGCTCACATGAGCCGAGTGAGTGCCATGTCAGCAATATTCGCACTTAAAAAAAAACTCCTCATAATGCTATACATACTGCGGAGTAATATGTTCAGAATAATTACGAACGCCGACTCAACACAGCGCACATGGAACCGAAAATGCACTACTTTTACAAAAGAGAAAGGCGATTTCTTTGCATTTCTTTTTACAGTGCTGCAGCTGCAGATACAAGTGGGTTTAGAATAGTAACGAGGATTCTATATATTCGCTCCTTTCGAATTTAATTATTCTTTTTGAGAATTCGTGATATTTTTAATCAATTATAACTTGTAATTTATAATAATAGTTTTATATAATTTTGAAAACATTGTCTTATAAAACTAATTGAGATCTATTAAATAATATCCATATTGGAAATAAAATTCATTACCAAGATATAACTCATTTTTTATTTAATCAAAATTGAACGAGAAACTACTAAATCTGAACGGAGGGAGTAATTTAGGTAAAACCCAAATTAATCTCTAGTTCTTTATAAGTGTAATCTAAAACTTGCATGTTGTCCCCTAAAGGGACTGTTCCCATCCGAGTCATCTGTGCTCGGCTCATATTTCATTTCAGTCGAACATATCTCGGTCGTCCACCGAGATGAAATTTAAACCGTTTATTGTCGAGCACGGACGGCCCTTACGGACTATACAAATCCCGGGTTTTTCAAAGTTGTGTTCTGTAGTTTAAAGAAAAATTCTAACTTTCGCCCATTAGAGCATCCACAGTAGACTAATTAAAATTAGATAATCAAAAGTTGCCACATCACCTTTTGATTATCCATTTAAGGGATTGCTAAGGTTAGCAAGGTAGATGTCCAGAGTGGCATAATCTACATTGAATAATCAAAATTTATCACATTACCTTTTCAACGTATAAAAATCTAAAAATTGTCACCATATAAAATATTTTTTTAAATAGTTTTCAAACTAATACAAAATAGGTTATTAGAAATGGAAAATATTTTTTTGAAAACTTTTATTTTGAAATAACACTTTTTCGAAAAAGTTTTTATAAAACAATTTTTGAAAAAAGACAGTTTTTTTTTAAATAATAATTTTTGAAAAAAAAGACAATTTAAAAAAAACAGTTTTTAATTAAAAAAAAAACATTGTAGAGAGAGAGAGAGAGAGAATGTTTTAGTTATTGGCAAAATGTTGCTAATTTTGATTATCTAAAGGCCAAAATTTGATGAGTTGCTAAGACATTATTAAATTTGATTATGTCACTGTAAGCATTTTTTTGAGAGAACATTGCTAACTTTACCAACCTTATAGATTTGGTTATTCCACTGTGGATGCTCTTAGGTGAAGGATAATCTATAGAAAGCATATCGATATTAAAAAAAAAAAAAGGGATACCGATATCCAGACTTATTATTTGTCATTATATTCTTATTATCTCCCGCTAATAGGAAAAATTACTTTTAGAGTAGATTTATAAGAATATATGGAGGGAAAAGGAGTAGATTTATAAAAATATATGGAGGGAAAAAGATTATTTTCTTTCATAAAGATATTTTATTTCTTTCTTCCCCAGCAAAGCGACGACGACTGTTGGAAAGGCAAAAAGCTTCTTTCCCACTGAGAGATAATGTTACCGTTACTCGGACACGTGCCAATCCCGTCCACCTGTCATCGTCACTTTCCTTTGGATCCTCTCTCGCTCCACCAATACTCCTTCCTTCCGTTTACAAGGAAAAGCATACAAACACTCTCTCTCTCTCCCCCCCTCTCTCTCTCTCTCTCTAAAACCCCGCGATTAAAATCCAGCCAAAAAGGAAAATTCCATACTTCAGACAACAAACCCATCAAAAATTCCTTCATGGGTTTTACCAAAGACCAGCAATGACGTCACTTCCCGGCAATTTCTCCGGCATTCTCTTCTTTCTCATAGAATTCCTTCTGCTGCTCTGTTTTTCCGATAATGTCACCGGGGACACATCGTTCGACTTCGGCACCCTCACCCTGTCCAGCCTGAAGCTCCTCGGCGACGCCCGCCTGAACAACGGGAGCGTGGCGCTCACCCGCGACCTCGCCGTTCCCAACTCCGGCGCCGGCAGGGCCTTCTACGCCAAACCCGTCGCCTTCCGGCGACCCGGGACCCGCGTGCTGGCCAGCTTCTCGACCTTCTTCTCCTTCTCCGTCTCCAACCTCAACCCCTCCTCCATCGGCGGCGGCCTCGCCTTCGTCATCTCCCCGGACGACACCTCCGTCGGCGCCCCCGGCGGATACCTCGGCCTCATCACCCCCACCGGCGCCCCGAACGGCACCGTTGCAATAGAATTCGATACCCTTATGGACGTGGAGTTCAACGACGTTAACGGAAATCACGTCGGTTTTGATCTGGACTCAATGGAGTCGACTCAGGTGATTCATTTTGCTTTTCCAAGATATTTGTAACAAGAGAATAACTGGAGCTCAATGGTGGAGTTCAATCTTGACCCTCCAAAACAATTTTAAACGATCGAAATTGAGCATCTTCGTGAATAATTTATTCATAACTCTTCCGTAAATAAGTTATTCTCTTATACTCCCTCCATTCCAAATTCTTTGTCCGATCTGCAAAACGGAGTGTTAAAAATAATACAATTTTTGCAAAAAAAATTAAAAAAATTTCAATAACGTACTAAATATCAATGATTATTTTTAATTAGTGAAAAAAGTTAAAAAATTTTCTTGAAAAAATTGCATTATTTTTAACATTCCGTTATGCGAATCGGACAAAGAATTTAAGATGGAGGGAGTAATAAACTCCGTAATGTAAATGCTGTCTTGTTATTAATATAATTTTCTTTCATTATGTCAAAAAAAAAAAAATGGTATCGGCTCAGGTGGGCGATTTGGACACGATTGGAGTGGATCTGAAAAGCGGTGACCTGGTCAACTCGTGGGTCGACTACTCCGGGTCGACTCAGGTGCTCAACGTCTCGGTATCGTACTCCAACCTCAAGCCCAAGACCCCGCTCCTATCCTTCCCCGTCGATCTCGGCGAGTACGTGGGGGATTCCATGTTCGTCGGGTTCTCCGGGTCGACTCAGGGGAGCACCGAATCGCACAGCATCGAGTGGTGGAGTTTTACTTCGTCTTTCGATGTGGACTCGAAGACCGAGTCGTCATCACCACCTTCGTCATTGCCCAGCTCGCCCTCGCCACCGGCTACTTTGTTGAACCCGACGGCAGATATTGTCAACCCGCCGCCTTCTTCTCCGCCGCCAACTGAGTCAAACAGTAGCACTAACTCGGTAACCGTAGAGAAAAACACCAGATGTCATAGCCAATTGTGCAAACAGGGCCCAGGAGCAGTGGTTGGGGTAGTGACAGCCGGGGCGTTCTTTCTAGCCTTGTTTGCTGTTCTTCTCATCTGGGTTTACTCCAAGAAGTTCAAACACGTGAGAAAACCCGATTCGTTTGGATCGGAAATCATCAAGATCCCGAAAGAATTCAGCTACAAGGAGCTCAGATTGGCCACCAAGTGCTTCAGTTCCGCCCGAATCATCGGTCACGGCGCGTTCGGGACCGTCTACAAGGGTATATTACCGGAAAGTGGTGACATTGTTGCAGTTAAAAGATGTAGCCACAATGGGCAGGGGAAAGCAGAGTTCTTATCCGAATTGTCGATAATTGGAACGCTCAGGCATAGAAATCTCGTTAGGCTTCAAGGCTGGTGTCACGAAAAGGGAGAAATTCTATTGGTTTATGACTTGATGCCTAACGGGAGCCTCGATAAGGCCTTGTTCGAATCAAGAATGCCATTGCCCTGGTCCCACAGGCTAAAAATCCTGATGGGCGTGGCCTCTGCCCTGGCATACTTGCACCAAGAATGCGAAAATCAGGTGATCCACCGGGACATAAAGACCAGCAACATAATGCTGGACGAAGGGTTTAACGCGAAGCTGGGCGATTTCGGGCTGGCGAGGCAGGTCGAGCACGACAAGTCACCCGACGCGACCGTGGCGGCCGGGACGATGGGGTATCTGGCCCCGGAGTACTTGCTGACCGGGAGGGCCACCGAGAAGACCGATGTCTTCAGCTTCGGGGCGGTGGCGCTTGAGGTGGCTAGCGGGAGGAGGCCTATCGAGAAAGAGAGTGGTGTGGGCAAAAAAGAGGGTGGCAGCAGTAATTTGGTGGAGTGGGTTTGGGGTTTGCACAGGGATGGGAGGCTGATGATGGCTGTGGATTCGAGGCTTGGTGGGGAGTTTGATGAGTTGGAAATGAGGAAAGTGATTCTGATCGGGCTGGCCTGTTCGCACCCTGACCCTATGGCTAGGCCGAGCATGAGGGGTGTTGTCCAGATGCTTGTGGGTGAGGCTGAGGTCCCTGTGGTCCCCAAGGCGAGGCCTTGCTTGAGTTTCAGCACTTCTCATTTGTTACTCAACTTGCAAGATAGTGTTTCCGATTTGAATGCCATGATCAGTCTCACCACCTCCTCCTCCTCGTCCGACCACAGCTACGATGGCGGTGTGGGCATGGCCTGATTCGGCGCCCGCGATCCTCCATTCTCGAATTTTCTCATTTGCCGCGTCCAACCGCATGTTTGTTTTAGGAGATTCGCGGGTTATTTTTTCTTCTTTTTAAGTTATCGACACAGTGTGATGGATACGAGTGCATTGCGACACGGGGACAAAAGATATGAATGTCTGCTTCTAAGCCTGGGGTTGTTGAGACA
>BPLS01000350.1:248305-319019 GCA_019656275.1 Rhododendron kiyosumense | reverse complement strand
TCATAACCTTGTTTTATTAAGTTAACTTGTAGTTACATTTGTTTATTAAAGTATGTATGTAGAACACAATAACATGGAGGAATTACTGGAAGCATATAAAAAGTCCTGGGATTTGGGGATCAGTTTTTGGGTTACTTTTAAGTATTATGGTAGCAATTGTTTATTGTGAGATCACCATCTCCATCTCCATCTTTTCTTTTATGGCAATTGTTTTTATTAGTACGAGTGTAGAGCACACTATAACTTGGCATTGCTGTAAGCAATAGACTATTGGGAATTGGGGACCAATTTTGGGTTTGTTTTTACAACATGATCACATTTGTTTGCTGTGATCACCATCACCACCTCTTTATCAGAAACACAGCTATTGCATTCCCTGTCTCTTAACATTTTTTCCCAAGTTTGCCGACTATGTATTGAGATTTTTAGATGGAAAAATCACAGATTTCTGGTTGGTGCTGTGCACTTCATAGCACCGTGTTGCGCACTTCTGAGCCGTTGGATTGTGCTTTCAACAATTCGGATCTCATCTCGGCAAGGCAACCAACGATCAAGAGTCATTCATTTCCAAGATGAGATTCGACGGCTCGAAAGTGCGCAGCACAGCACCATCCCCCAATTCGAAAATCACCACATTTTGCAATTATGAGCATAACAATACGTAGAGACAATTTGGGAATTTAATGGATTAGGGTTGGCAATTATACCCATCCTCGTCCAACTATTGGGAATTGATGGATTTTTTCGGGGACCAGATATGATTTGGAGATTGATTTAAAAAAAAAAAATACTCAAGAATGGGTCGTACGCGGTTTTACGTATCTTGATCGTGATGCCTGCCCCTTGTCCCCCATTTTTATTTGTTAGGATGAATTGTAAATACATGTACATATACACACTCTAAAAAATCAATTACCCTTTGTTTATGTCAGTTTTTTTGTTTGTGGAACACTAACATTTTTTTTTTTTTAGAGTTTGGATCTGCATTTCCCGTTTGGAGATCTCTCCGTTCCCATTTGGAGATATGCTCCGGGATGGAGATAGTTTATATCCACCTTGCTCGTTGTCATTCCTAAGTTTGAAGGGAAAATGACGGTCAATGACGTGTTTTGATAATTAATACCCGCCAAGGACATTTTCAACATTAACAAATGTTCTTAGCTTATCCTTGGCGGGTATTAATTATCAAAACACGTCCTGAGCTGTCATTTTCCCAAGTTTTTTGAAATTAACTAGGCTAATCTCTTTCTTTCTTTTTTTTGTTAAGTGAAATTAGATTGGCTAATCAACCAAAACAAATAAAAATGGTCGGTCTAATTGTAACCAGTGATTGAGACTTCCTCATAATCTTCTATACTTAATACTTAATTACGTTTGTTTGGCACCAACCTCGCAATATCATTGAGTCACTATTTGCATGGGACTTGGGATCATCTTTGGGGAAATGGGGATGGTGCTATGCAGGAGGTGAACAGCACCGTGCTGTGTTGTGCACCATTTGAACCGTCCATTCGATAATCTAATAGTTCAGATTTCATCCCATTTCTGGAATAGCATTAATTCTCCACTCTACTTCAATTAGTTTAGGACCTTTTAATTAGGTGGCTCATGTTACCAGCAGGAGACAAATAATAATGGTGGGAGTCATTTTCTTGCATTGGGGGTTGGATGGATAGGCTTTATTGTTTGCTTAATTTACTTGTGGAGAGTTGTGTTTGTTGCTTTCACAAGTAACCTCTCCTTAGTCAAAAGCAGGCATTAAGAGTTAGAGTAGAGGTTTGGTAAAGTAGAGTGTCAAAAGTAGTGCATATTTCTTATCGGTCTTTAATTTTGTAGTACTTCTTCATGGTCATGGCTTTTGTGGACAATGAAACAAACAAATGAATGGATTTGTTTTACTATTATTGATTACTTATTTTGTTATTTTTTTCCTTTTAACTATTATCGCTCCTTGTGCCCATGAGCTGAATGAGTTTTCTATTACTTTCAGGGTTCTACGAGATGAGTACAGTTGACTCAGAAATTAGACAAGAAAATTATATTTGTTTTGTGGAAGTATCTTTGTTTTCATTGAGCTTTCCAAAGCCATGGCGATTTTCTGTTACAGATAGTCTATTTGGTAGCACTTCCAATTTTATATTTTCATTGAAGATTTGGCAGCGGATTTTGACAATTTGAATAAGCGAAAGAGAGGTTTTGGCTACTTTTTAAAATTTCCTAAATAGTGAAAAATTGTTTTACAATAATTACATCTCCAATTTATGAATATTCTGAAAGTGAAAACAGAAGACAAAAAGAAGTTACCAAAAAGACCATGGGGGGTTTTGAATAGGGCCGTAAACAAACCGAATCGAGCCGAACCCTATTAAGTTCAGCTCGGGTTCGTTAAGGTATGAGTTCGGCTCGGATTCGATTCGAGCCTGAACAACTTGGCTCGAGTTCGGCTTGTTAAAATTTTTCAAGGTTCAGGTTCGGCTTGGTTGGGTTCGTTATGGTACTAGTCTGGCTCGAGTTCGGCTCGGATTCGATTCGAAGTTCAACATTTTGGCTCGAGTTTGGCTCGTTAAACACAAATGAATCGAGCTAAGTTGAATCTAAGCTCGAATTGAGCTCATCAAGACTCAGGTTTGATTCGGCTCATCTCATTAAACTCAAGCGAATCCAAACTTTCTCATTGATCGTATAGAATTTAGGAGAAAACTAAGTATTGAATTATATATACAACCTTAAAATTTTTTAGATTTACAAATAAACCTCTATTGAATTATTAATTAAATTTAAGTATAGGTTCGCGAACCTAACCGAGCCGAATACCGTTAAGTTCAGGTTCGGCTCATTTACGGAACGAGCCTAGAATTGAGGTTCAGGTTCAGTTCGTTTAGTAAACGAATCGAACTCGAACGAGCTCTTACCGAACCGAGCCTCGAACACTTCGCGAATGGCTCAGTTCATTTACAGCCCTAGTTTTGAGGGATGTTATTGAAACTAATAAGAGAAAAGAGATAGAAAGAAAAAATTTATTGGAAACCGTATCCAAAAATTTTGAGTTCTCCGAATGAACAATAATAGACGAGGAGAATTTGATTGTCAACTATGTAATAGTCTTTTGATTGTTTTCATTTCTATTGGGTTGGGGGGTAAATGATGGAGAAATTTGACTTTTCAAAACCTCTCTCTCTCGGATCTTGTAGTACAATCTAATGTTTGGTTGGCACTTGGCACCACCTCCACACAATGCGTATTAAACCGTTCCGGTTTTCCTTCTTTTTTCAAAACTTTCTTTTTTTCAAATTTCAAACTCAAATATAACGAAAATAAAAAATAATTTTTCAATTTTTTTTGCATCGTATTAAAGATCTCAATGAGATCTATCAAACAAGATCCATAGTGAAAGGAAAATTATTTACATAAACACATGATTTTTGAGCTTGAAATTTACCTTCCTTTTCAAAAACCCACTTTTGGAAAAAGTGGAACGGGCCCCAAAAATGGATGATGCTATGGTGTCCCCGGTCATTTTGGGGACACCGTAATTTTTGGCATAACAAAACTCTTACAAGCATAACAAAAATCATTAGAAGTATAATACAACCATAATATGGCATAACCAAAGCATAACCAAAAACCAATCAAGGTATAACCAAAAACCAACCAAGGCATAACCAACTAAGTTATGCCTTGTTATGGTTTTGGTTATACTTATAATGGTTTTGGTTATGCTTGTAATGAATTTAGTTATGCTTATAATAATTTTGTTATGCCAAAAGTTACGGTGTCCCCAAAATGACCGGGGACACCGAAGTCATTCCCACAATTGAAAAACTAATCAACCCCAACCGTTTATTTGGCCTAGTATCTAAGTTTTGGAACTCAGCTTCTCTCTCAAGGTTTTCAAGTTTGAAACCTCTGATCATGTGTAATGAATTCTTTCGGGACCAATCGTACCGAGAAAAATTAGACCCGGAGTGGACGATGGGATGGAATGTTTACCAGATTAATCAATGTTTGTGTCAGCTGACCCGAACAACTGAGTTATCGGAAAAAATTGAAACACTAATCAGCCCACACAAGAAGGTAACGTAGGCTTTTATAATGATTAGGGTTAGCGGGAAATAATACCAACTTTATTAATTATTCGGTTTACATGTCGATGTTGTACTCTTTATTGGATAACGTTGCCTTTCAAAAGTTGGCCCAAGCCTATGAGAACCTTTTTTGAATCAGTACTAGTGCCAACCAAACATAGACGTGGGTTGGAGTTTTGGTAGGTGGTTTGGCCTCACGTATGCAGATGAGTCTTCGGATCATTGAGGGGGTAGCTTACGCCAACTGTGTACCCGGTGGTGCCATAGTAACGGTCCGTCCTTTCGGACAGTAGCTATGGCTCGAACTAGACATTCCATTGGCGGGCAAAGAGCTCCTATGGTCACGCCCAAGGGAAGTTGTTACGCTGGTTGTCCCCTCTCATCCTTTTGTTTATAAAAAATAAATTTTGAATTAGTAAAGTGCCAACCAAACGTAGGGTTAAATGGAGATGAGAACTAGAGCTAGCTAATGAATTCGGAAGTTCTTTGCCTCTTTGCACATGGGGTGATACCTTTACGTTTCGAAAAAGGAGGTTTGATGTTTGAGTTTATGAAGTAGAGAATGACTTTGGTGTCCCCGGTCATTTTGGGGACACCGTAACTTTTGGCATAATAAAACCATTATGAGCATAACGAAAACCAATTACAAACATAACAAAATCATAACAAAACATAACTTGTTTGTTATGCCTTGGTTGGATTTGGTTATGCTTTGGTTGATTTTTTGGATATTCCTTGGTTATGCCTTGTTTGGATTTTGTTATGCCTGTAATGGGTTTTAGTTATGCTCATAATGGTGAAGTTATGCCAAAAATTACAGTATTCCCAAAATGACCGAAGACACCATAGCATCATCTTATGAAGTATGGAGAAATTCGAACTAGCGTTGACTCACTTTTATTTACTCTCTCTTTCTATTCTTTAATCTCAATTTAGCACTTTTTCTGGTTCCAAAAAGATTGTCTCATATGATAATTAAATGGGTAATAGATAAGGAATTTTCTCTTTTGTCTATTCATTTTTTACTCCATACGTCCTAATTTACTTGTCCCTTATTTTATTCTAACCGGATTAAAAATTAGTTATATCTTTAAATTGGTAATGAATTTTATATCAAATATAGATCTTGTTTGATAGATCTTGATTTTTTCTATGATACAATATTTTTAAAATCACATAAAATATTATAAATTATAAGATATAATCGATTGAAAAGTGGTATGAACTCTCAAAAGTGACAATTAAATTAGGACAAATAGAGTAATTAGTAGTACTAAAAAAGTAAGAAAATGTAATGATTGAAGGGTAAAATGAGAAAAATAATTTTTCAAAAATGTATGATTGTGTAACGACCCGGATTTTTGACCCAATTTTTTTTAATATAAATTTATATTGTTAAATTCCTAATTCAATAATTAATTAGATTGAATAATTAAAATATATTATTATGTGTACAATTTATATTATTTACTCTATTGTATAAGATATATATTTATACTTTAGATATACATGGATTCATATTTATCTTTTATCTTTCCTATCTAAATCCTAACTAGAATTCTATTCAAACTAACTCTCTACTTCCCTCTTAAACTCTACCACCTCCATCTTTATCCTTTAAACTATACTCCACATTTAAGGGATTTTGTTCCCCTATTTCTCTCTCACTCATCCTATACATACACGCGTCCACATACATTCTCATCCTATACATAAACGCGTCCACATACATTAGAATTAAAGAAACCCCGCCAAATGTGGCACTTATTCCCAATTCCTCTTATCAGTATCCATATCCTTCACTCTCCTTCCTCATTCCATCACTTCCACACTTATCCTCCCACCTTCTCACTACCTTATTCTCTCTCATTATACATACCTACAAAAATCTGAAAATTGAACACCAGTATATTATTTTACTCCCAATTCTATTGTTGAGTCTAGAATAGAGAGAGTGAGAGGGAGAGAGAAACGAATTTTTACAAAACACCACTCCGTACATCATATTCAGGTTCCCAATCAATTACTACATCACCAAGCATCCACAAAGCACCTTTCAATCATTTCGAGTCAGCCCCGAATCCCCCACTGCCGCCGCCGTCTTTTTCATTTTACAGAAATTGTCCGCAAACTAGTAACCGCTTTTTCGGCTGGATCTAAGGTATTATAATCCATCTCCTACCTTCTCCTAAGTATATTAAGAGTATATGTATTGTTGTTTAACATTTCGGAGTAGGACAAATCAACCCCGACGTCGCGCGAAAATTCCCCTGTTTTCGTTTCGAACAGTTACTATCCACGTGTAGTTTTTGAAAAAGAAGATGCTGATATTATAGTTAACCCCCTGAACTTCGTGAATTTAAAATTTTGGCTCCAAGAAATGTGTTTTGTCCTTGGTGGATTTAACTTACGTGTTAGTATATATGAATGATAATGAAAATAATTGAGTTCATAATTATGTTGCAATGGTTAGTGTTAATTGAATATGATACTTATAATAAATAAATAGAATGATGAAAGATTACTAGTAATTAAATTACTTGTTTGATAAAATTCTCATTAAGGGCATTAGCCCAATCATAAAACGCTATTTGTTTTACTTACTCGCACAATATCAATCGTTATGTTGGCTTTCACATAGAAACGTATCATGTTTACGGATTCATGATTGTTGTATATATTGGATCAGACTTTGGTTCGCTTGGTGGTTTCAAATGAGAAATTATACAGACATTGTTATGGTTAATGGAAAAGGAAACAGATGAAAGATTGTGGGCTTAGCAGGACCTCGGGGATAGCCTAACAGGACCTCGTGTGATCGGGGGTAGCCTGGGTAGGACCTTGAGGGTAGCCTGAAACACCCGGTGTAGCTAGGGTGACCAAGCAGGACCTCAGGGGTGGCCTGGCAGGACCTCAGGTATTGAGGGTAGCCTAGCAGGACCTTGAGGGCAGCCTGATGGACCTAGAATTGTGGAGGTGACCAAGCAGGACCTCAGGGGTGGCCTGACAGGATCTCAGGTATTGAGGGTAGCCTAGCAGGACCTTGAGGGCAGCTTGATGGACCTAGAATTGTGGAGGTGACCAAGCAGGACCTCAGGGGTGGCCTGGCAGGACCTCAGGTATTGAGGGTAGCCTAGCAGGACCTTGAGGGCAGCCTGATGGACCTAGAACTGTGGAGGTGACCAAGCAGGACCTCAGGGGTGGCCTGGCAGGACCTCAGGTATTGAGGGTAGCTTAGCAGGACCTTGAGGGCAGCCTGATGGATCGACCTAGAATTGTGAGGATGTCCAAGCAGGACCTCAGGGGTAGCCTGGCAGGACCTCAAGTATTGGGGATAGCCTAGCAGGACCTTGAGGGCAGCCTGATGGACCTGAATTGTGTGGATAGTCTACTAATATCTCGTGATATTGAAGGTGGCAGGACATTTAAAATATGTTCAATAAAATATTGAGTTCGTAAGACGATGGATATTATGGTGCTGGTATGATTATGAAATGTGTAATTCAAGAGAGGTAATTTAAAGGCTTGCTAATGGATTTACTTATTTAATGCTTGTCATTGTTTCATTTTCATATGAATTGTGATATATGCTTAGCTGTAAAGTAAGGGGTTGGCAGGGTTTGGATTATTCTACTGGGTGAATTATCACTCACGGATACGTTTGTATCCTGGTAAATCGTTTGCTTCGGCGATCAAATTGCCAGAGGTGCAGGGTTCAATGGTGGAGCTGTTTGACATAGGAGGAATATCAAAGGCGAAGACCGAGAATGCTTGAGATCTGTATCAACACTAGAGTTGCTCTGAAGATGTTTAAATAAAATATTAGATTCTTTTTGTATAATTTTTTTTATGTAGATTTTGTATAACGACAAATAGGGGCCTAGTAGTTTATAAAATTCAGTGTACTTTAGGTTTAATACTTTCAAAATTCCTTGAAAAATCGGGGCGTTACAGATTGTGTCTTTTAATTAGTTGGATTCTCCAAAAGAGACTAAAGAATGGGACAGATGGAGTATTTTTTTGGCTAATTTCTTTTACACATTGACTCACCATCTAATGCTCCGTTGATGTATACAATGTTGAAATGGAAAAGTTTAAGAACACAAGTTGTACAACATTGTCCACAACATGCATGCAAGTGGCACTGTTTTATCGAGAATGCTAAGGACCAAAAAACCTTATTCCGAAAATACCCCAAAAAAGAGGAACTAGTAGTTGAAATTCACTTTGATATGTGAGACCCAATCATCAAAATAAATAATCTCAACTACTAATTATTTTTTTCGAGACACTTCCTGGATAATTTTCTATTTGCAACATGGCTATGTTGCAAAACAAAACCTATGGCATATGAGGAATTTAATACTTCAAAAAACAAAAAACAAAAAATCCTATATGGCATATGAGGTGATGTATCATGGGGAAATGGGCCATTCCAGGCTCTCGGTACTACAGATTGTCAGAATTAATTGTGGTATGTTTTGAAATTTTGTACACTACGAAATCTATTTTTCTATCATTATCATGTGGATTGTCAAAACAGTGTCGTAATTGCGAAAGAAAACAGAATCATTTATGACATTATTCTTAAATACGGACTATGTGAATTGAAAATTATAAACTCCCCATACTGATTAAAAAAAATATAAAAAACGTTGAAGATAGAGCCCAAAAAGTAATACTCCATTCGTCCCAAATTGTTGGTCTTGTACAAAAAGACGTGCATTTATTAGATAAAAAATTAAAATACTTTCGTGCATAATTTTTAGAAATTTTTTGCATCAAATTAGAGATCCTAATTAGTTCTTTAATTTGGTGTCAAGGAACTTAAAAAATTATGCACAATGGTTCTTGATTTTTTTAATTCAAAAATTGCACGCTTTTTTGTACAGAACCAATAATTTAGAACAAGGGGTACTATAAATAAGACAAATAATTTTGGCACTTCACTTTTTTATAATAGTATTTCAAAACTTATCTTCAAAATTGACAAATTTTGAAGTGTCATTATAAAAAAGTGGAGTGCCAAAATCATTTTCCTATAAATAATTGCCAATTTGGCACATTGAGAATTGGCACAAGTGGGATGCATTTTATCCAATGAGGAGCGAAGGAATCGTCTTCAAGTGGGTGAAATATTTTATTGCACCTGCCAAATCATGCAACACATGCACACAACACCCAAGCTTATATATAAAGGTGGGTTGGTTGAGAAAAATGAAAAATACTCCATTAAATAGGATTGGCCCGGCTAAGGGTTGCTCCATGCTATAATACTCCATCAAGTTCAAAAACCTCATGCGTTATCAACTTTTTTGAAGTCAATTCATTTAAATTGCGAGCATTACAAGTGGGCGGTGGGATCGATTAGTATCCCAAAATTAGTCGAGAAGCTAGTACGGAAATCTAAGTTATAAAAAAAATGAAAATCTTAAAATAATTTGGTATATATGCAAGGTTTTTAAATTGGGTCATTCACATGCTCTATGGTTTTGGAGCTACTCATGTGATGGAACTGGGCCCTGGGCCTCACTCATTCAAGTTTTCTTGGCACATGGGTGCCAAACTACCTATGAGTCCAAATGAGGGATTGGGAAATCATGTAATGTAACAGTCTTGCAAGATACCCTGTAAGGCGCATACAGGTCATCAATCTTGACAATAAATAATTGAGATATGATTTTTAATTATGACAGATAAGAATCATTTATTATTAGTCATAATTGATTTTTGATCTGGACAGTTAATTGATAAAATCAACGACCGTGTGCTGCACTATTACATATTTACGTCTAAACTGTTGATTTTACGTTTGAACTGTGTGCTGCACTATCAGGATCCCCAGGTCCCCAAATCAGTCATTATCACATATTTGGAAGATTTTACGTCTAATGTGTTGATTAGTTTGCACATAAGAAAGAAAAAAATAATGTGTTGCACAGGAGCATCGACGCTTCGTTTTCGAATTCTTTCACAATCACACGTTTTAGTTGAATTGTGGAAGATATTGGAACAATACGTGGGCGGTAAATCAATAGCACTATCACGTGGGATTTGGAAAACAATATTTCATCCGTTCCTAAATTTTTTGACACCCAATTAAAGAATTAATTGAGAGATTTAATTTGTTGTCAAGAAATTTAAAAAATGATGCATCGAAAGTGCTTTATTTTTTTTTTCAAAAATTATACTCCCTCCGTCCCTTATTTATACTCTGGTATTCCATTTTGGGTTATCCCTTAATAAGTGCCCATTTTATAAAGTTAGTAGGTAAAAGTTGGTGAATTGTCTATTTTGTCCCTAAAAGTAGATTCTATTTTAAAAAGTAAGTGAGTAAAAGTGTAATGATGATGAATAAGTAGGAAAAATAGAGAAAAAAGTTGATGTGAAAGGTAAAATAATGATATTTTTTTAATAAGTTGGAGTTTCAAAGTAGGATACTTAAAAAGGGACAAAAGGAGTACGTCTTTTCTTAATAGACTATTATTCAAGAACAGAGGAAATAGTTGTTAGAAATGCGGGCGGATCCTATCCAATCCCAAAAAGGCCAGGGCTTGTACTATACTGCGTAATTGGGCCAATTTATGGGCCTCTTCTCAGCCCACTTAGATCATCAAAATTGTCAACATTTAGATTTTGTCGAGAATAACGATCATGTTAAAAATCATATTGATAAGATCATGAGTACTATGAATGCAACATAAACTTTTATGCAGGCAATTTGATCAATAATTAGAAGTTCGAGGGCCTAAACTTAGCTATTATCCCCGGAAGTTAGGGTGTCACTCTATTTTTTGAAAATTTGTGATACTTTTCAATTACTTATATCTCGTATTATATACTTCTTTATGTGATCTTAAAAAATATTGTCTAATAAAATTAATTGAGCTATATCAACAAAATTTATATTGTAAATGGTAAAATTTACTACAAATTTAAAATTTTGGAAAATGATAATAATAGGCAAACAAGCTATCAATAAGGCAGGAAAATGACCACAAAAAAAAATACAGTTTCCTACATGTCGAAGTACCTTGGAAATTGTTGAAATTACATTGATATTCTTCTTACCTTATTGACATTTCAGTGGACTGTTCTTACCTTATTGACATTTCAGTGGACTGTCAATTGAATAGTCGTAAAAATAAAGTATTTTTTATCTAGTTAGGATAGAACGAGGGACTATGGTTTCAACGGTTAGGATGTCTGGACAACTCACGCAAACCTTGACAAATTTTTTTTAGACCTGGTCAAAGACAAATCATCTATACCGGTTCTAAAAAATTATTTTACGGTTGAAGAATTATTATTACAACAAATTATTTTTTTACGAGCTGACGTAAAAAATCGAATCGTGATCGATCATGTGATCACGAAACTCACGAACCAGCCGAACGACCAGAGCGGACCCTTTAAAAGCGGGTCCACTGTCACCAGCTCTCTCACCGTATAGACAGATCGATCGCTCAACTACTTCGCTCGTGGTCAACTCTCGAGCTCGATACACTGCGAAGCCGAGGTAGCTGATCACACTTCGGCGACTCCGCCGTCCGTTCGCATGGTATGCTCAATGAGACTTCAAAAATCTGTCTCTCAATTTGGAATTTTTGATTTGTGGTATCTGTCTTGTTTGATCCGGGCTTTAATATATCTCGTTCTCCAGGATCTAGGGTTTGTGTATACGCACGTTTGAGGTGTTATTTGTGCTTGAATTGGTTGATGAATTTGGAAAAAAAAGGAGACTAATTAAGAACCTGGTTTGGTGCTTCCTGTAGAAATACATATGTCTAATTACTGATAGTTTGAAATTTTGGGTTGATTTAGCATGTTTAATTTGCGAGATAAGTATTATTTGAACAGAATACATGATACAGCTTTAGCGAAACCCGGAACTAGGGGTCGTAGTGAGCAGAAACTAAGTACCTCGGTTATTTATACGAAGGCAGAGATTGATACTTTTCTTTTGATAACTCGCACTGTCCGAGCTAGCTTACACGCACCTCGACCAATTCCTGGGACTGGCTCCACAAGAGTTTGCAGTACATAAGGGGTCTCGAATGTGAGACCTAGGTGTGATCACCAGGCCAACCCCTTGGGGTTAAGGGGGGAGATTGGCTCTGATTTATCCGTATAATTTAAGCATGATGAGCTATGTGTAGGACTGCATCTGTCGTATTGTGTTTATTGGAATATTTAGAGGGGCAATGATGCAGGACAACTGTTAGATTATGAGGTGTTCTATTTTGTAGAATGCTGGTGAGTGGTGAACTAAGAGATCAAGTGATTATGAAATGCCTACGGTTGAGAAGTTAATGGTAGAATAGATTTGTGGTAGAACGAGCAAGGACACTCTAGGAACATACAAATTCATAAGATGGCAGAACTAGAAGTAACAACCTTGGCTAGTGAGTAGTAAGGCTGAAACAATATCCAATGAATCTAGTATGCTTCCATCAAACTAACCTAGTGACATCAAGAAGACACACAAAGTTTAACACTAGATCACACCATGTTCAAGCTTTACATCCTCTCTTTTTTTTATAAATAAAATGAACCATGCAGAATAAAATTCAATTTAACTCATTGTTTGATTGGCTTGGACTCTTTTGTTACCCTGGTGTACCCACTCCTTATATACTATGGGCTAACGTATGGAATGCATGTCCAGTGCGTGCTTCCAAATCAGACTGGATCCCCTAATTATTATGATATTCGGAGAAGAAGAAGCGTACATTTGCTAATGAAGAGGGATTCTAGATTCTCACGTGAATGGGATAGAGAAATTCCTTTTTCGACTTGTCTTGTCCCATTTAATTTGGATTACATCCTTAAATGATGTTCAACATCCTAAATCCAAATTTTATCCAGTACACAATTGCAATAGATTCATGTGTTAAAGAAGGTTCATGGTTTCGTACCCAACTTTTGACTAAGTATCCTTCTTCCCTAAACTTTAGTAGTCAGGTAGTATCTGATAACTAGGCATGTATCCACATGCACTGCTTAAACCCAGGTACTTGTAAAATAGGAAATGCTTATCCAATGCATATTTTTGTGTTTAAGTGGTCAAAGGTCATGTATGGTAGAATCCTTTCTGTTCAACATTGATTGCTGTCCCTGTGAAGCATGACTTATACATTTGCAGTTTAGTTGATGACATTACTAATTCTAGATTTATTGGCTTTTAGAAGTTTCATGGTCTCGGCAGTGCATTTAATTTTAAGCATTTAGGTAATCCTCTAGCTCTGTGATCAACAACTGACTCTTACTATACAAGTGTACTTTGGGTTTCTTGTTCTGCCCACTTTGTCAAGCAATATGAGTCAAACACATGACCTTTACTACGTGACTAACCAGACAATATACAGTCTTGGCAGTTTCATGATTTCAGTACAATATCTACCTCATTCTATAGTTTCGAAAGCAGGCTTTTGATTCTTTGAAGCTCAATTAATTATTTAGGTATTTGTTTATTGTTCTTTGCTGACCTCTCTCTGAAAGTTATGCCTCCACTAAAATCTTTTGATGCCAAAAGAAAACTACTCAAAACAGTGGGCATTGAGTTGCTATTTATGAGTAATTGCTGACCGGATTCTATATCAGTGATTTCGCATCATACAATTTATGGTTAGCCCAATACTCTTTACATGCATTTGGGAGGTTGTATGTAGCTACATGTACTGGGGAAGGAAACAATATAGTTTTTATCTTTAAACACTGCATCCTAAGAATTGCATCCCACATCCATGATTGTTAGAAAAGTTTTTGAAAAACTATGTGCCCGGCTCTTGACGTCATGACTTGCTTTGGATCGTAACCAATTGTTTGGGTTTTCTCGTAGTTTGATTATTGTTTGTTTTATTGGCTCAATGTTTGTTATTTGGTAAAGACCACCAACACCAACAGTGATCCGTGCTTGATGAAAGTCGCATTTACAATAGTTGTACCAGCATCTCTGGGTGTCAAATTGTGACATTAGACTTGGAAAATGCCTCCGAATCTTCATATTTCAAGCTCTGTAGAAAGCTCATTAATTAGAATATGGGGGTTCACTTTGTTGTGAGCATAAAGCAAATAGCCTTTATTAGATTGTGTTGTAGTATCTCTGGGTGTCAAACTGGGACAGGAGAGGTTAATTTTGCCTCCAAATTTTCCATTTTGAGCTTTATAGAAAGTTCAGTTATTGGTGTTTTGTGGGTGCCCTTTGTTGTGACTAGTGAGCAACCTTCAGCTGTTGGTAGCTATACATATTGGTTGATTAGCCCCCATTCGTAACAGTCTTTAGGAAGTTTGTTGACAAGAAAACATCATGTCACACGTCCACTTTGAAGTCACAAACGCTCAACTATTTTGTCTGTCAAATTGACCTGTTGAAATCATTACAGATAGCATGGTGATTGTGTGAGTAGTTGGTAGCTTCTATGTGCATTGATGGTTGAATGTTGATCCATCTATTTGACACTGTCATGGTAACTGCATTTGTGCGGGATTTTAAGTAGTAGCTGAATGAGTATCTTATCTTTCTCAGTTTCTCTTAGTTTTGGGCCATTTAGTTTTAGAGATGTGAGACGGATACATTTGTCACCCAATTTGTTGAACAGGAAAACGTGGAAAAGGATCCTGAAGTCAAAGGGTTTAACCCAGGTTTGATAGTCTTGCTGCTTGTTGGTGGCCTGCTATTAACGTTTCTGGTTGGAAACTACTTACTTTATCTTTATGCGCAAAGGACCGTTCCTCCAAAGAAAAAGAAACCGGTCTCCAAAAAGAAGATGAAGAAGGAGAGATTGAAGCAAGGTGTTTCAGCACCCGGAGAATAGGCTTTTTCAACTGTAATATCATCTACTGATTATGTTGAGATGGTGTGTTCAAAATACAAAAATCACTCTCCGTGTCTGTTACCATTTTTCGTGTCTGAGTGATGTTCTCTTCCATTTTCACTCATCTTACTGGATTGACATTTAGCATCACAATTAGATATTCACCCTCACAGTGGTATGCTCGGTGATTAGAAAGTAAAACACTGTTTTTTGGCCTTTCAGGTCTTGTTCAATGTTCTTTTACGCTCTTCTTTACCATTAGGTAAGGTTATCGGCAAAATTGTGGCCACTCTTGTAAACATTTATAGCAGCTGATAACAAATATTCAGGCTGGGTTTCCCCTAAACGGAATAAATGGCTTCCCCTGTTGTCTAAACGGACTAAGTGGGTTAAAGTCAACAAAAACACGAATTCCGAGACAGGTTATTCTCCTCACATACATCAATTAAAAGTCTATTTAGCGGGAACAACTCGTCTAAACCCCTCAAGTTATAGACAAACTTTTTAGGGGAAATTCACCGGTCCCCTAACTAACTACCATTGAAGCGACTGAATTCTGGGGAGATTTATATAGGTCGAAGATTATTTTCGCGAATGTGGTTGGGGAGTAGGATGCTGGGAACTTGAAAAGGGCTGCTTTACTCTTGGAGGGGCTCATAAATTAATTTAGCAAGTTAGATATGCTTCCTGTTTCAGTACATGACTCTGCTCTGTGATCACCTTGGATTCATGTGTGATACATTGCCATGGCTACCTTCTTGTTTCTATTATGCCTTTTTGGGATAGAAATATTGAGCAGCCACTTTACTTTTAAAACTTTTGCTAAGCAAAAAAATAGAGGGGGCGACTAGGCGTACCTACTTTACCATAGGGCTCTAGACTCAGGGTGTGTTCCAGAACCCCAAATAAGAACTTATTTTTTAAGAAGGCAATTTCAAGCTTAAAAATCATGTGCTTACGCAAATAATTTTCCTATCACTATGGATCTTGTTTGATAGATCTCATTGAGATCTTTAATACGGTGCAAAAAAAATTGAAAAATTATTTTTCATTTACATTATTTTTGAGTTTGAAAATGTGAAATAAGTACTTATTTTTTAAGAAGGTGTTCCGGAACATACCCCCCGAAAATCACAGGTGCGTGCTACCCTCCCCATAGGGCTGTGGACTCACGGAGCACCCCCCGAAGGAGACCTGAAAATCATAGGTGCGCACGAACTGAGTGCATCACAAAGTTGACATGAAGCATACAAGACCCATCCGAGCAAATGTAATTTTGAAGAAAAAATCCATAGGATAACCATCTTTTAATTTGCATTCATCAATCCCTTCCATACTCAATAGGCGCAGATTCAGATAACGTACTATGAACATAAATTACTCAAGAAATTTCAAGTAGTCAATTATCAATTCATTTGTCAGGCCACATATATAGTGAGCAATCTGAGAACTGCCAATGCTGAGGCCGAAGACTCTCAGACCCCATCACGGCCCATGGCCTGACCTCCAGGGGGGAACATAACCAAGACTCGAGGTTGGTCCTTAAACCCAGGATGGGGACGCCTACGACGAAGCTCACGAGCTTCCTGGCAAAGCGCACACGCATGACAGAAGATATGAGTTGCCCTGTCGCATAACGACTCACATTCCTCATCATCCACAAAGCTTCCGCAGCTGCCCTGTTTGTTCACCCAAAACGCAAACACAAATTTTCAGCAAAGAAACACCAGCAAAGCTTATGCTGTAATGCTCACAGAATCTTAACCTTTTTCTTTTGTCAGAAAAAAAAAAAAGGAGGGGGAGGTGGATGGTTTGGTGCACCATGTGTTTAAAAGCTTGTGTCCAAATCGAGTACGAGGGTGGCTGTAGAAGTGTCTGGAGGATCACTGGAGTTGAAGGCCACTCTGTTTTTCGTTCGACATATTTTGCAAATTTGAAATATGCTACTACAAAATCTTTGGAATGTCTCTACAGTTAAACAAGCAAACGTTCCTTAATAAAGGAAACAAAAACTTCACCAAACATCACCTGACAAGCTATGAAAAGTGGTAACCAAGTCTCCAGAAGAAAGACAGCAGGAGTCACTTGTCTGCTGATGACCCCGAAAGCGGAGAGTGGGGGAAAGAAAAAGAAACGAGAAAAACAACAAGAAAAGTATCTCGATTGGCTGCCAATTGAAAATTCGAAACCCACTCAAGAGGGCTTCATTACCTAGAAGGAAGTCGAGAAAAGCCGAGTCATAGCCCAGTTACCCGAACTAGAGAGCGGAAAAAAATGCTTTAGAAGCTGAGCATATGGATCATGGGGCTGTACAGTTTCTGCCCAACTGTACCACTCTTGAAGCTGAGCATTGTGGCATTTGAAGGTATGCAGCTTCTACTGGAAAAAAAAGAAGATATGGACCATATACAAGTGGTAAGTGACTCTTGAAGTAACCAAGAATCTCCTCAAGGGCGGGCGCAATCCTCGTTTTTCCAACTGTAACCTGGTACAGTGTAGGGACTTGAGAGCTACTGGCCTAATGCAATTGTGTGGTTCAGCACACTCCTTTGTTAGGGGAATAAGGTTGCAGACAAGCGGGCAGCCATCGGAGTTCACCAGGAGGTGCACATCATAACTGTAGACACACCTCCGGATGAAGACGCGTACCTTTTTGCTGCTGACCTTGCCCGGATTGCCTTTGGAAGACATTTTTAATTGTCTTAGTTTAGCTTTCATTGTTTTTCGCGTCTTGCGCAGGGGACCCAAAAAAAAGGACTTGGGACAGTGTCCTCAGAGATCACCATGGTTACTAAACAAGCAAAGATACATTTACAGGTATGAAAGGACGCAAACACTTCAACGCGCAATTTTCAAAAAATCAAGACATAAGGTGGCTGGGACACAGTAACAAACTATCATACAAGAATCAAGCTCTATCATTATACATACCATTTGATCGCAATAATACTTCATGGTAATAGGAGAAAACATAAATCACAACATGGACGAAAAGGAGAATGGCAGGCGAAAGCAGAAATGTGCGTCAACTTAGATAACATCACTCTGAATTTAACCGACCAGCCACTACTAGTTAACTCAAAAATGGAAAAATAACTTGCCTCTAGGTTAAATGTGTGGCGTATAGCTGTACGGCTGGGGTATGAAAACCAGGGTGCCAAAACATTCGCGCCAAACAAGGAGTTCCCAATCAAGTATGCACCAGCGTAACGCAAGCAGTGACTGGAAAAAGTCCCAGGAACAGAGCCAAGTCTCTCAACATTGCTTCCATACAGGACACACGGAGCCACACTTCCAAGGAGGCCTGCCAAATGCCAAGATGACTGTAAAGAGTACAGATAAATCCACAATTGAAACTCAAGACCAGAATCAATGCAGAAACATGACCAGATGAAGCACAGGCAACGTATCGAATAATAGTTTCTGGAGCATATAAATCGCGATATCAAATCATCATGAAGGCTTACTAGTCAACTTTTGATTTGATCGATCTTCTGTAACGTATGTGATTAGTCTGGGAAACATCAACCAGTCAAACACCGTTAAATTATACTACTCCCTCCGTTCGCCTTTGTTGGTCCATTTTGGGGATTCTAACTTATTAAGGGAACAAAATAATGTTGCTTTTTGTAAGATAAATTTTTCTTTTTTGCCCTTCAATTAAAAATTTGGCTCAAAACTGAAATTTTAAATATTGATGTGACTTCACAAAAAAGGAAGGGTAAGAAAGGAAATCCATTCTCTTTTGCACATTGATGTGATTACATGGATAATCTTTGTAGGACTTAAAAAACCATGTTTGTGGACTAACAAATGCGGACGGAAGGAGTACGAAATATGAAAGTAGACACAAACACATGTTTTTGCACGTACTCCATGAACCTGGGGACTCTGCTGACCCTTAGATTATACCACCAAATATGAAAATAGATCTGTTCAGCCGAGATGAAATCTGAGCAGTCTATTGCCAAACATGAACAGCCCAAATGGGCCTCATTTCTACGCGCGTACTTTCCTTGATCATAAAATGCAGGTGCAACTAATTGTTGAGAGCCCCCAAAAGTATGATACTTGTCTGATAGTGATAACAATGGATTGAAGTGTTTGAAACATATAATACTATCTTGCATGACAACATACCAAACCAGATACAGAAAGATATTGCCGTGCAAAATTACACCAGACTCATTATATACTTGGGAATTTAATGAACAATTAGGGTATCTTGCCATTCACCAAATCCTTCATCAAAGGGGGAAAAGGGCACAAGATGAGCTCCAAACATTTCTCCAATCTGTATCCAATTACGGAAGAACCTCGTTTATCAAGGATATATAGACATTTTCTTTGCCAGATTTGGTATTTTTTTTAAAAAAAGAAGCTTTTAGGACAATTTCGAATTTTTCAAAAAGATTTGATGACAAAGAAAAAAAGGATTGGATAAACCATTTTCATAAAAATGGCTAGGAGGAATTTTGGGGATACGTGCAGAAACCTTCCCAAAACAAAAACCAAATGAACAACCATTGGGGTTGGTTAATATCAAACCAAGCTTTTTACCAAATATGTTACTCAAATTTGATAAATACATAAAAACGAATAACGTAAAGATTGGAGACGGACTTCTACATCTATTATTAGTATTATAAAGGGAACGTCAATTTTGACGCTGACGCACATTTCAAATTTCATCACAGATCAATCTCAATTAAAGATTTTGCTCTATTATCTCTTTTGCATAATACGATTTGCAAACAAACGGTGTGCCCGGGCGTCTAGTGCCTATGCAAATACACATTCATAATTCTCTATTTGGTTCACCCAAAGTCACATAATGCACGTCCGGGCACGGGTGCAAGAGCGCAAGCATGAAAGCATCTTTCAAAAACCTCCCAAGCAGCCAGAATTCGTGAGTGCAGAAATTGAGAACGTGAGCGCAGAGCGAGAATTGAGAGCGGTAGTGAAAGCTATTTTGAAGGTTTCACACCCACAACAGAAAAAATATAACAACGACTACCAATGCCCCCATTAAAATTGAGCGTCAATTAAGAGGTCAGATTTTAAATAAAAAATGAAAAATGAAAAATGAAAAACGAGACTCACAAACTTCGACATCGCTGCTACAGAACTCATCGTTACGTCCAAGGCAATCGAAGAGGCCGGAGCTCCACCCGGCCCGACGCACCGGCTCCCCCACAGCGCTGCCTCGCCCAAGCGGCACTCCGTCCGCCGTCCACCCGTAGGTGGGGCCGACAGCTCCCTTTGGCGGTGGAGGAGACTGTTTTGTCGTAACAGAAACGGCAGGCGGGGGAGGAGGAGGAGGAGCGGTGGCGGTTTTCGTGGGTTCCTTCTCCTTGTCATGGTGTGGTGCGTCTGGTTGAGGTCCTAGAAGGGGGCTGGATTCCTCCAAATCCGCCATTTAGAAGGAGAACGAAACCCTGTGAAGAAATGGAGAGAGAGAGAGAGAGAGAGAGAGAGAGAGTGGTTTCTTTGGTTAGGTTCTCTCACCTAAAACAAACAACAGGGGCAATCGAGCAGAGTTTGCGGAAGTTTTTTAATAGTAGTTCATGCATTAAATGCGGTGCCAATTATGCGGTTTGTTTATTTGCATGACGCCCTCACCAAAAATGGAAAATACTTTGGACACGAAGATGAGGGAAAATTAGTCTATTGCCTTTGGGGCAACGCCACCAGGTGCTTAAGACCCCCTTTTCACTACCCGTCATTGTGGGGCACAAGGCAAAGTGTGTGAATCGCATCACATGCGTAGCAGTGTGATTATTGGAGGACCGCCGGCCTAACGTTCCAAGAGTTTTTTTTTTTCACTACAAAATAAGTGCTCGAGGAACATTGTTCATCACAAATCATTGGTGTGGATTCCACCCGTGGAAACATTAACTCTTCAATTTTCAGGCATAATGTTGAAAACATCAACTCTTAACTGTCTAACTTCTGAGTCAAATCAGCTGCAGCATCAGCCTAGCTACTGTGCTCGTAATATTTACAAGTAATGAAACAAATGTTCATGTCACTATCACTTTCGAAAACACATAAATAGCTGCTCCCACTCTACTTCCTCCTCATTTTGTCCCCCTCTCAGGCTCTCACGCACCATCACGACCCATGGTCTGCTGTCCGGGCGGGATCGTAACCAAGAGAGGTTGGGAATTAAACCCAGGATCAGGAAGCCTACGATGTAGTTCACGAGCTTCCTGGCAAAGCGCACACGCATGACAGAATAAATGAATGAAGATGTCATAACAGTCCTCATGCTCCAAACAGCATTTCCAGCATCCATGGGACCTGTTCAGTGCCTCACAGCCACCCTGTTTGTTTAAAAAATTAACCCGTAAACTCCAAGTAACAGCAAAATTGAAGATTCGACAATTATTATAATTGGACAATAGTATAAATCATAACCTATATCTGAAAAGGCTTCCACATACAAACTAGAAGTATTATTATGTTTTTGGAGTTCTTATAACTAGGAACAAAAAGGAAAATGAGTTGATACGTAAAAATCTACATGTTTTCGGTTTTAATCATGGGCTCCCACACTTTTGCAATGTGTAATATGCATGTTTAAGTGACCGATCACAAGCGTGCTCCCAAAGAGTGTGAGGTTTTGCAAAATACCAACAGACTAGTTCGAAGCTTCTAAAATGTCATAATGAATAGGACAAGGGGAAAATAACCATAACTATTTTCAGAACGAGGTTGATTCAGGACTGTGCCTTAGGGGAAGGGAATCTCCTGTGCCATAGGGTGCAATCACCAAATAAAGGAGATTTAACGAACAGCAGAGCAAGGAACAATTGCCGCTTCATTACCAAAGATTAGAACAAAATTCAGAGATCAGAGCATAAGTCCCTTCAATCAATTGATTTAGGCCCTACCTTCATACACAACTGCAGAACTATTTCGTGGAAATAACAAAAGATAAAGCCGAAACATAGATGTACAAAACAGAAGAACTACAGATGTGCATATAAACAATTATAAGCCATGCAATACGCTGATCAATTGACTTGCCTCTATGTTAAACTTTTCGTGGATAGCCCTACGGGAACGAAATGTAATCAAGCCAGGATGTGCACCCAGGAATAAGGGGCCGGGGTTTCTGACACAAGTGACAATCTGCATCATGAGCATAAAACAATAGTAGAGGCAGTGCTCTACAAAAATCCAACGACCTGAGTAAAGTCTCTCAGCATTCCTCCCAACGTCCCCTCAACGGTAGCTGGAAATTTAACTGCGATGGGGCCTTCAACCCTTCGGACAAGTCTGCTGCTTTTGCTGTCTTAGTTAGAGATGAAAATGGATCAGTGGTAGAAATTAACCACGGGAGAATCAGGGTTTCTTTGGCGCTGGCTGCTGAAGCTTGGGCTATTAGGATTGCAGTGTCAATGGCCCTGGCTTGGGGAAAGAGGGATGCCGTGATTGAATCAGACTGCCAACCCTTGGTCAATATGCTCCAACCAAAGTCTGTCTTCAAGAATTGGACCATTCAAGCTTTTCTGGAAGATATTTTTTCCTTTTCGGGTAATACAAACTTTGTCTTTAGTTGGTGTAATCGTCAGGCTAATAGGTGTGCTAACTGGATTGCTTGTAATTGGTATTCCCCTTGCCCCTTGTAATCTCCCTGATGAGCTCTGCTCTTTAATCCGTTTGGATCTTTAATCGAAGATTAGCCTTTCAAAAAAAAAAAAATGCATTCCTCCCATATAGCACACATGGGGCCACACTTCCAAGGAGGCCTATCAAATGCCGATTCATCAGAGATAGAGAGAAGCAAAAGCAGAAGTGGAATGGTAATAAAAGAGAAAGGTAAATTCGCAATTAAAAGCTCAAGACCATTAAAAAAAGAAAAAAAAAAACATCAGCTAATAGGTTGTGGAGCATAGTCCATTGTACACAGCAGTACACCCTGAAGGGGTAGATTAGTCGGTACGTGACTACTCCTAAGAAAGTGAACTCATGCGTTCAACTCCTCTCAACTTTTCGGTCACATGCTGCACATGCACCAGATAACCATGGTTCTCTTGAGTCTTGACTTCGCCATGGCTATACATGTGGTGGGTTGTAAATAAAGCAGGGGTTACCCATTGTCATCAAAGGCAGAAAAAAAATTAATTAAAACAAAGAGCGTACACTTTAATCAATATGAAAACCCAATTGCTGATGCATAACTAACTGAATAAGTCTGTCAACTCAGAGAGGGCTTACATGCCAACCTAAATTTCTTGTCATATAGTAAGAATTTAGAACATAGAATAAAAACACAAGTGATTTGTTTGACTTTAGTAAATCCAGTTCTGAGTATGAGTTACAGTAGTTCATTTTCTGGCATAAACAGCCAACTTTGCAATGGAAGTAGAAAAGGAAAGAACTTGGTATAAAAACATGTAACAGATCGAGTAGATCCATGGCTATCAAAAGTAATAAGCTTTTGGTCCAACACATTCACCCAAATAAAAATTGAATTAAGCTGGGGTCTACCGTAGAATAAGTGCTAGATAATCATCACAATCACCAAATGCAATAGAATTACTTTATGTTTTCACCACGTAGAAAGGCAAGGAATCAATTGATGTGTCATAGTTCTTGTATATTTGGAAAGATTGATTTGTGTTTATTCATATACATTTCACATAATTTTAGAGTATATAAAGTACTACATATTTACATAATACATAGTCATATTTGTATTATGGTATATCTCTATTGAAAAACATATCTGCTAGTCTTTTCATATTTGATATATGTGTGTGTGTAAATGTATACATCAAATGAGAAACATAAACAGGTCAAATTACAAAGACTCATTACATATTGGGAATTTAATTAACAATCAAGTCCTCTACAGTAGTCAACAAGCAATTAGACATGCATGTTTTTACACATTCAACGGTTAGCCCCAAATTTGTTATGAGTGGAGACACGATATAATTATAAGAGACCTTTATGCACTAACGAATATGAAGCAACAGAAATTCTGGCAATATATCTGCCTCTTAGATGGGCTATTTCTAATAACACTAATGCCGCTTACATGCATTTTGACTCCATCAATCTTATCTGCAGATAAGAGGGAGAGCTGATTCACTACAAGAAAAAACGCATTTTACAGCGTTTGAAAAACGCTATTAAATGATATAGACAGCGTTTTTCCAAACGCTGTATTAGCCGACGTTGTTAAAAGTCTTGGACTTTAGACAGCGTTTTTTAAACGCTATAGAATGTGGACTTTCTACAGCGTTTTAAAAACGCTATAGAATGTGAAGTTTCTACAGCGTTTTAAAAACGCTATAGATTGTAGACTTTCTACAGCGTTCTAAGAACGCTATAGAATTTAAAGTTTCTATAGCATTTTAGGAACGCTATATTAGCCATTTTTTGGCATTTTTTTTTAAAATTCCATAAATACCAATATACTAGCATTTTCAAATAAGATCACGATAATTTCATTTAAGAAATAAAAATGATTTAATCCATTCAAACCAACTATATCCAAACGTCAATGTACAATATTGAATAAAGGTTCATTACATTAGCTTGGGAAAAAAATTTACAACACAAACTACATAAAAGAGTCTAACTAATTAGACTCATTGAAAAAAAAAAAAACTAATCTAATTCCCCCTTCCTAAAAATGTAATCATGTACTAAGCCAGCGATCTCATGCCGCAGATTTTCTTTACTTGAAGCGTACTTTTTTGCCGAGCTTGTACTCTTTCTGCTCCCAAAGCCACATACCTGTAAATATAAAATTATTGAAAGGAACACAACATATTAGAAATACGATTAACTGCAAAACCAAACGCTATACCACAATAGATAGCATTTTCAAATGCACGCTATAACTCTACGCTGTCATAAGTATAATTCCCACAGTTATCATGCATAAGCACTCTCATGATGACTTCATGAAATGATCGTACCTAAGAAGCAAGTACACTAAACAAACCAAATCCTAAGTTAATTAAAAGAAGACAAATCATGAGGATAACTAAACTGAAACCCAAGTAGGAAATAGATCTTTGGCAAACTCAAGCCTTCAATAATCTCAGGCCTTCAATAATCAGCTACGAGGGGCTACCATGAAGGAAATAACTGGTACATGAAGAGAATACTTGTTTCTAGTACGTCAAGCAAATCCATCGAGGATATCATGAAAAGGTAAGATATGTTCCTTGCAGGTGCCATGCAGAGAGTGCAACATGTGATTTATGCCAAGAACAAACGATAGGAAGGAAACCTTAATGGCCACAAACAAGAGGAACATAAGGTCATTGATTCCACTAGGGAGAAATGAAAACATGAAGAATGGCAAACATTAACTGATCATGTGGAGTGCCTCAACCATCATTCCGTTACCTAATCAAGTTTAGAGCACTGGCGACTATATTGACAGCAAGAAAGATAGCATCACCCATTGATATCAATGCAACATATCTCCTAATTAATATCTTATCAATGGCAACAGAGTTTTTCCAAGACATGAACCCTTCATCTAAATTTCGACTTGATATGAGAGTTGAAAGATTTGAATACGAGGATGATTCAGCCCAATGTGCATAGCTTAACCATCTTATTCTCAATGATCCAAGCAGCATAATCTAAGTTCACACCTAAAGACACCGAGAATTGGTAGTCCTTTCTGCATTGCAACACTTCTCTTCATCAGGAGGACGGCTTTAGCACCATCACTCACTTGACTAGAGTTCCCTATCGTAAAGCCACCAGAAGAAATAAAATCACAATACCAGAAATCTAAATAAACCTCAAAGGCTCAAACATGTTGTGCTTTCATTTACCAGCAGTGGTTGTCCCATATTTCTTAAATACGGGCTTCAGTTTTCCCAGATCTGATAGTGACGCATTCGACCGAATTCCATCATCAACTGAAATTGTAACAGGCTTCTCATCTCCAGTTTTTGGATCAACAATCTGTTAGCACAAAATATATTACACCAATGCACAAGATCATGGCATCCACACACAAACTTGGTAACGCTAAGCAAGCAGCGAAATTCCATATTGCAACTCATTGAGACAGCAATTAAAAAAAAATTACCTTGGTGGCCACAGGAATTATTTCCTCTTTAAATTTACCAGAAGCAATCGCAGCAGCAGCCTTTCTATGTGAATCAACCTAACAATGTAGAATAAGAAGATCAGTAACTTGCAAACATCAAAAAATTGACATACTAACGAATCATATCAACTCACTGCAGCCTGGTCTTGCTCCTGCCTTGTTACGCTAAAGTGATGTGCAACATTTTCCGAAGTAACACCCATAGGGAGTAGGCAATCTTGGGCTTGTGCATTGTCTTTACCTGATATAAATAGAAAGGGTTGGTCAACAAAAAGCAATCCTGTAAGGCTGTGTCTGGATCAAGAATTCATCTAGGGGTCAAATGTAGCCTGCGCTAAGCAGAGTAGAGGATTCATACTTTAGCACATACTAGTACTTGACAAAATCAACAAATGATTCTAGGATTTATTTGTTGACTACATCAAACTACCATGATGCTTAATTTGTAGTGCCTTCGCATTTGAAGGCATGACCACCATTTGGACAGACTAGTTTGATGAACTAATGCTCTGCTTTAGGCGCTAGGCTACCAATCAAAGATAATATTGTTCACTTTTTTATATATACAAGTCACATGTGCCACTATATGATTCATACACAACTTCTAATGTGTGTGAGAGATTAAAGGCAAAATGGTGGAAAAATACAGATCAGCTTACTGAGAATTGCAAATGGCTGAATTATGCTAAGGTGTGTTGGCCCTAGTGTGCAGGGTCTAGAAATTTTTGAGAAGAAAAAAAGAGTAAACAGATACTGCAGATTATGAAAAAAAAAGAGTAAACAGATACACGCCAATAAACCTTACTCCAATTGATCTTCTGATAAATACGGCCAAAGGTGAGGTGGAGAGGACATATAGATAGTATCAAGCATAAGAGTAATGAGTTACCAAGTATCACCAAACTCCACCATATGTACTCGCCATTTCAAACAAACTATAAGATACTTGTCTCTTACTTGCCATATTAATAGCACAACAAAAACAGAAAATATTAGGGGGAAATTACCACAATCTTCACAGAGTATAGAACTAAGGTGAAGGTGGGGAACAAATCAGGATTATCCCCGGCAAAGAACTTAAGAATAACTCCCTCAAGGGAGTTCTATCACAACCCTTGAACCTTTCTCTAGGTTCATTTCTTTCATCAGTTTCTCTAACCTTCCTAACATCATCACGCATCCCAAATGAAACTTGGGTTTAAATAATAATCATCCTGTTACAAGTCAGAATCCACAATTTAAGGTTATCATAAAACTATGCTCTGATGACCATTTAAAAATTCTTCAATTTTGATGCAAAATCCAAATCCTCCACATATCCAAATCTAACCAAGTTAACGTGCACTGATCTCATTGTTTAAGTCTATCTAGTCTCACTTGAACTTCATTAAACACATGTTAATCTCTTAAATAAGCTTGTGTCAAGTTATAGCTTTCGTCCTTCAATGTTTAGTTGTACTTCTAAATATCAAGCAATACTATGATTGCAATGTCAAGTAACATCTTCCCTAATCACTATAAGGACACTTATTGAAGTGAATTAACTTAGAACTCCCATTGGCGCTTGGCGCCCGTATGCATACTATTTGCTTCCAATTTCTCCTTTGGTATTAATGAACCTAGAAAAAATTCATGATGTCAAGGAATTTAAAAAATTCCTAAAACATAGGTGCCATAGAAACACATTCCCTTCTGTACAAGGAATAAACTAGTACCGCATTGCGACACTTCAAAAAATATGATAAGTTTAGGTACTGCGATTATCTCCTTCATAGTTGAATCACTCGTAAAATATCATTCCTAGTTGAATGACTTGTAAAATTCCTGAAACCAACCAAGGATCCTAACAATGTGTTTTGCTATGTGGAAATCACGGCTATGGCTAAACTGTGCACTATTGGCTGAACCAAAGTCGGCGTCGGCATGTCATGATATTTCTTTCCTCTGAGGAACAAAATCAAACAAGTGGTAGGATGAAAGAATTGTAATCTCTAGAGAGAAATCTATGTGAGTATGTGACCAATAATCAGAAAGGATGTTATTGCACTTCCCAAAAAACAAGCAAACACAAATAATCTCACAAAGCATAAACACTGGAAGAATATAACAACGTAAAGATTGAATAAGCTATATAAAGTAGGGAGATGTGCATTGCAAAATTATGTTCACAAGAAGTAAAGATCGTATGCGCAGAGAAAAAATTATACAAATCAAAACATCCATTATCAGAAGCACACTAGAACAAATCACATAGGACTTACGGAGATGAAGATGTTGGAATGGAGACAGCTCGGGAGGCAGGGGGAGTGCCCCCGCGACATACAGAAACATTATTTGTCATCTATTATTTCTTGAGCTTGTAATCAGAATGAATAAACCCAAAAGCCCCAATATGTTATCAGAATGAAAACTGATGCCTCTATGAAAGTAAATCCAAACCCTCTAGGTGCATAATCCGTGTAAATTCCAAATTGATTATCACAAGCTAATAATCAAAGATTAAAACCCTACCTTTGTATTTGGGAAAAAATTAAGAAAAAAATCAAAGACAGAACGAGACTTCTTCGATTCAACTGGTGCAAAAGGTCTCAATATGTCTTCGATTCTCACCGATCAAAAAAAAAAATCTTTGATTCTTCTCCAACTACAGAATGAGAGAGCAAAAAATACGATGAAGTCGAAGATGAGAACAAAAAGAGAGGTTAATCATCACATATTAGGAGAACTGAAGAACAAGGAATTAACCTGTAACTCAAGATTAAAACCCTAGAATAGCCGCCAACGCCAATTTGCAGTTCGCACAGCTTGAGAAATCTTGCACGAGTTCGTGGAGTACGATTGGGAGATCTGGATTTGGGCGCCACTCGATTTCTACGATTGGGAGATCTGGATTTGGGTGCCACTGCAAAATCAGTGTGCGATATGTGGCGCGAAGCCATTTTTGCGCCTCTTATATTTGGGCAGAACGCTATAGATGGATTAATGAAACGCTATATAATATCCTTCCGTGTGTTCCTTTGTTTGAACTTAAGGGAAACGCTATAATTGCCACCCTTCTATAGCATTTCCAAAAAAACGCTATAAACTTAAGCTATGAAAAGTAAGATTTGTTGTAGTGATTGTCACTTTTCGGCCAAAGTTTTGTTGCATGGTCTTTCTTTGGAGTCATGTCATTTGTCTTTCTGCAGGCTAAGGTCTCACGGAATGCGGTACACCGTACAGTGTATGCCATGCTCATAATTTAACTAAGCAAGCCTTGACTTCTAATTGCAGAAGTACAACAATTTCTTTGGAGATAGTCTTCAGGAAAATGGAGTAGATAACACACTGCACTTAAGGTCCCATATCCCTAGATTTTATTAGTATCTTTTAACTAAACCAAACCAAACCGAGCCTTATGTCCCAATCAATTGGGATCAGCTACACGAATCATTTTTCTCCATTGAGCTCTGTCAAGGGTCACTTGTTCCCTCAAACCCATTAGACTCATATTTTTGCGCACAACAGCGTCTAGCGTCTAATGTCAATTTAGACCTTCCCCTCCCCATAGCATTGCTACCCAAAGCTATCATATCCACTCTCTTAAGTACTGCATCTCTAGGTCTACGGCATACATGCCTAAACCACCTTAACCTATTTTCTCTCAACTTCTCCTCTATAAGTGCTACACCTACCATCTCACGAACCATTTCGTTTCTAATTCTGTCTCGTTTATTGGTATCTTTTAACTGGCCTAGTTTCATTTATTGGTATCTTTTAACCGGCTTTGGTGAATTCTATCTCCTGTGCAATTTTTTATAATCATGAATTTCTTTCCTCTAAAACAAGAAGGGAAAAAAAAACACCATTAGAGCAATGTCAACCAAGAACCTCTAAAGAACTAAATAAAAAATGGTTTCAAAGCCCCAAGAAATTGACAAACATAGACACTTGCATATCCTAAGGTACCCTTAGGGCTAAATTTATGGGGTCTAGTGGTTATTTTCTCTTAATTTTTACTAGATTCGGATCAATTTTTTTGAAAGTAATTGTTTGTCTTGACGAAAGGCATCTAAGTAAAATTATTACCAAAACTAGTGAAAAAATCACTAATACGAAAAAAGTTTAAGTGTTTTTAGCATCACCTTATATAAACTTTTTGTCAACTTTGGTCTATATTTTTATGCTTTTTTTTTATTGTTCTCATCAAGATATGATGAAACAAAATTACAACGAGAAGATAAATAAAAGGTCATTACAAGTAAAATAATACCAACCTTCTTTAACAGGAATTAATTTGGTACAAACACAACCTGAGCCAGGTAATGGACGTGTGTGCATGTGCATGAGAAAGCACAGAAGTGCGAAGGTGAAAGCGTCTCACCAAAACAACTAAAATTCGAGGATGAGAACGGACACGTAAAGCGAGGTTTGAGCACCGGAGCAAAGAGTAATGTTGGAGGATTATGTGACCGAGTTCAAAACCCCAAGGGGTTGGCCTAGTGGTCAATGCTTAGGACGTAGGGGTTTGCTCCCTCCTAAGATATCATGTTCGAAACCATTTAGATGTTATCAACTCGTTTGGGGCCAGTTCCTTCACTCTGCTGTAATTGGGACTCCCATAAGTGGGCGGTGGAATTGGTCGTCAGGTGTAGCCCCGACACCTGAGTTTTTTTTTGTTTTTTTTAAATGCGACCTAGTGCATAAGACTATTTTCACATATCAATTACTTAACAAATAACTTTAGCCGACCCCACAACAGATCAATTAACAATCAATTATGAAATACAAAAAGCAAGACAAAGTCAATGCCAATCTTCTTTATTATTAAGCCTCAATTAAAAGGTGACGTTTAGAAAGGGAAAGAAACTCACAAACTTGACGATCGCTGGTACTGAACTTGTCGTTCCGTCCGAAGCAATCGAAGAGGCCAGTGTTCCACCGGGCCCGACGAGGCGTCAGCTTCTCCTCCCCTGCCTCAGCGGCCCAGCCGGCGGCGGCGTTGTCGTAGTCCGAATTCGACATATAGAAAGAAGAACGAGTAACCCCAGAGAGAATTTGATGGATCTTTATCGAAATTGAATTCTACACTCTATTTTTTAAAATCTACACTTCTTCTTTTTTTGGATTTTAGTATTAAAAGTGTATATAATTTTTTGGTTAGAAGACAAAAAAAAGAGTGTAGAATTCAATTTCCATCTTTATTTATGGAGGTTCCCTAAATAATATTTACGGAGGTCAATTTCGATTGTCTAAAAGTGTTGTGAACGATTCAGATTAAGACAAACTATTAACGGTAAGATATATTTATTACCGGTCAAAGATTAAAAATATATCTCAACCGTTGATTGCCAAAACGAACGGATAAGATTGTGTATTTTTTGTGAACAAGTTATTCACGACTCCTCTATGAATAAGTTTCTCTCTTTACAAATAAGTTGATCAGTACGTCGTGGTAAACTAGTGAACTAGTAATAAAAGTTCCATAAAAATTTTGAGCCTGATTTTTAACTTGTGAAACTAATAAGAAAAATAAGATTTGGATTCCAAAAGTGAGTCAGAAGAAGACCAAAAACGAGAAGAAGGAAGGAAAAAAAATTGACTTCAAAAAGGAGAAAGAAGAAGAAATCCAACCAAAAAGAAAAAGTGACATTTTTATTACCTCCACGGTTCTTGGGGTGTTGATAAAATTGTATAGTTATATAAAAAATTCTAAAATCAAAACAATGGGCTGATAATAGTAAGTGAGTGAATGTGTATTAAAGGGTATAAAATGTTTTAAAAATATGTATTTTTCTTATCTTCTAGTGTACTTATCGTCAACCCAGTGGACTGACAATAGAAAGATCGTAATTATATTCTCCATAAACGGATAGAACTAAAAAGGTGGTTGGTGAAACTAACTAATTTCAAAAAGATATATCTATGAGTTGTCAAATCTTTCATTAAAATCATTTGTATTTGACAGTATGGACTCTTTAACGTCCTTCAAATAACGCCACGGCAGTATCCACCTCATGTAAAAAAACGATGCCCTTTTGGTCGTGGGTTACACCCATTTGATATGTTATTACAGGGCTATTCAACGCATTGTGCTTTACAAAGTAAACGATTTGAATTAAGTTTTGAAGCTTGGGATGGGTCTGATGAATGATCGATCTACTCGTGTTTAACCTACGGGATGTTTTGCTCTAAAGTTCATGTTTCACAAATTTTTAGGCAAATTATTCTCCTCACATACATCAACTAAATACGATTTAGCGAAAATAACTTGACTAAGATTGCAAATGAACGATCCGACTAGTTCGCGAGCAGCTCAAGGCTCGTATTGTTATAGGCTTTGCTCATCTCAATTGTAAGTGAGAGAGTTAGAGATGTGGTAGCGGACGAGCCCATAAGGAAAATTCAGCACAAATCATAGCAAAATGAGCCGAAATAAAATCAACTATCCAAAGCTATGAAACGGGAAAGAAACCTCCACGTCGGAGGAATGAAAAAACCCAGCCATCACCGTTGTCAGTGAAAGTGCCGCCACGGTCGACGGATCTGGGTACTTATTCGCTGAAGAAGGAGCCTAAGTCAAGCCACCATTGCTTCACTATATAATCTAATCTAATATCACCTAACCTAAAACCAGAACGGAGCCAATCGACAAAAAAAATTGGTTAGCACTCGCACACACTTTATAGGAACAATATGGCCTATAGATCTCACACACTCGCCCCCTCTCTCAACGCGTTAATCTTTGCTTAAAGTGGGAAAGTACCTATACACCCAAGGGTTACGCCTTGCCTCTTGAGGGTTAAAACGCCTTGCAATACGCATTCGCCTTTTTTGAAACTTGGGTAGGAACTAGGTCCACCGGCCTAAGTTTTCTGGTTTCGGAAAAGGCCAACAAATGAACAGTTTTAGTTGCATGTATCTATCATTCATAAAATTTCAAAGGCTTAAAACCCAGCACATTACATGTGTGGGACACATGCATGAGACCATGAATGGATAGCCTGTCGATTTCTATGTTTGTGTCATCCAATTTAGATGTTCAACCACTGGAATACTTTCAAACTCTTAGGGGTGCCCCATTCCGTTATATAGAAATAATGATAGAAAAATCAATTTTCTCGTAACTTTTAGTACGTTCAGTTACCTAAAAAAATTTAAGTTGTGGGATCCGTAGCTTCGACTTTCCAAAATAAAGGAATTGATTTAATTTTGAGGCTTTCGTTGGTGAAGAAGGGTCTCAGAATGCATAAAGTAATCATATAATTTTAACGAAAACACATATATAATTCAACCAAAAAAAAAATTCCACGAAGTTGTTTTTCTAAAAAAATTATAAAAAAAAGAGTTTTGATTACCTAGGTTGTGTAAATGTTACACCAAACTAATAAGGATTTTTGGAGAACATCGTCATTGTTGGTATGCATATCCCAACTAACACCAAAACTTGCTAAAATGCGGACCTCCCCTTTTCTAATCAAATTTTGATGATCCGAGCCATTCATTGTGTTCAAAACGTAATTTTAAAGGTCCCCCAAAGAAATAGGAAAAACATATGACCGGCAAAGGCTTGATTTGAACAGTTTTTATTGAACCGTTCAATGAAAACTACTCAGATGAAGCACTTCCCGATCATATTTTTTGCTAATTTCTAGCAAGAATCTTTAAAATTACTTTCTGATCACATTGAACGGCTCGGATTATCAAAATTTAATCGGAAAGGAAGAGATCCACATTTTGTTGAATAAGGTCGCCCTTATAAAAAAGGGACTGTCCCAACTAAATTGGCACATACTCCAGCTTCGTAAAAGCTTTCTTGGTTATGGTTCATTTCATTGGAAACCTATATCCCCATCATTTTTATAACTTTGTAATAGTCCGCGGATAAATCACATCGTAATTATCTGGGGGATCCAATTCAATCTATGGCTGTTGCTATGGATTGGCACAACACAAAAATTGATAAAACATGGGTGAGAGTCGGACCGCAGAACAAAGCTTCTTGTGGCTTCTTATTGTCCACTTTTAGTGAAAGGGTAGCATTTGTTGCCATCAAAATCATTAAGGTTCAATTAAGAAAGGTACTCCCTCTGTTCCTAAATGAGACTCCACTTTCACGTTTTCCTGTTATTTTTATCTTATTTACATCTTTTAATCTATAATATTCCTTATAATTTTAAAAATTCTATTTAATAAAACTAATGAGATCTATCAAACAATATCCATATTGGATATTTTTAGCATCATAAATGGATAATATAAACAATTTTTTGAAATGTCCAAAATACTAACATGGACTCTCATTTTGAAACAGAAGGAATAACAAATGAGCAAGAATTTTGCGGGGCATATTATAAACAGAGGATTTGCTAAGTCTTCTCTTAACAAAAAAATGTAATCGGATCCTCTCAGTCCTTATTTAGTACTGGAGGAGATGACCATCTAAATCTAGATCATCCATTTTTGAGTAAATCCAAATTATTGATTCTCCCATTGTATGGTTCAGATTTGGACTATCTCGTCAAGTCCAAAACTTGAACCGAAGAGGTTCCAAACCCTAACAAAATAATGAAAAGATCCAACAGATACCATTTCCAAGTTTTCTCAACGCTAATGCTATCCCATCCATCAAACCATTGTTCAAAATTTTGCTAATCCTTTCTTGAAACAAGATTTTGTAAAGCTATGATGCATTGTATTCCATTACAATAATCAGAAGTGCAAACAAGCCTTATTAGCTTCTTCTTACACATTGATTCATATAAATAAAACAGGATTTAAGACTATTCATTAATTGGATTCTTTTAATCTTTTTCACTCTCTACACAACAACTAAAACTCAAGGGAATCAACTTAAGGGTAACAACATTTTGACCAAAGCAATACCAACACTTCCTTTCCAAAGTACTCCTTCATCCATGAATTTTGTTGCCCTACAAAACAAAACAAAAAATTGAAACAATAGATATATTAGAAGAAACTAGTCATTATGCCACTTCCATAGTTCAAAAATAAAATGGTTCAGATATGCTCCAGTCCTCGTCTTAGACCTATTAACAAATTCAACTCATTGATTGTCGAGATAGGTAGCTGATATTACTCCATCCGTTCCAAAAATATTTTTCACCAGGAAAATACATGCAAATTTTGAATTAAAAGATACAGTTTTTTCGTGCATAATTTTTCGAATTTCTTTGCACCAATTTGAAGAACTAATTCAAATATTTAAATTAGTACAAAAAAAATTTAAAAATATGCACAAAGTACTTTATTTTTTATCTAAAAATTTTATATTTTTCGGAACGGTGGGTCGACGGAGGGAGAATGAAACTTCAAATTTTGTGGGTAATCAGCAGTTTTTTCTTCCAAAGTCCAAACTTAGACAAGATATATGGGGATAAAATAAGTATCTTACAGTTGCTCCTTTCCCAGCTCTTAAAGCTTTGGTTTTACGATGTCTCATGGCAGGCTCGTGAATGGATCTATTTGGCGGAGGACGGTATGAATGGGTCTCTGGACCTCTGTAATCGATATCGTAAATACCCGAATCCGAATTCGAAACTTCCGATCCCCCTGTGCAAAATCAACAACACATCGATCACACACTAATTTGATCATGTTGTTCATCTAGAATCAGTTTTCATTCGCACTCGTTGGAATTGTTTTTGAAGAATTATTTGAATTGAACCAACCAGTTTCTAAGGAAACACCAAAATTAAAGTTGTTACCACGTACCAGTAACAACTTGTGTCGCCTTGAATTTATAAATTTGGACATGTGCGATATGCACCACTTGTATCACCTTGAATTTATAAATTTACTTTCTATTACATTTCATAAAATTTGGACATAAATCCATGAATAACGTTAGTATCTTATGAATTTTTGCATTGATGCATGTTACGAATATACCAAATGTTCTGGATTCCTATACCAAATGTATGAATTCAAAGCGATTCAAGGGATACACACCGTACATGCATACTGAGTATACATTGTGCATTTACCGTAGTCACGGTAGCGTATCCCTAGAGAATGAGTTTTTCAAAAAACTCATTCTGAAACACAAGAGGGGGGTGCTAACCTTTCAAAAAACAAGCCGGGCCGAGGAGGAGGAAGAGGAAGAGAAGAAAGATGGCGATGATTCTAGGCTTGAACTCCATGGCAGCACTCCAAAGCTCAATGGTCACAAGCTAATTTTGCTGGTGATTTGTGGAGGAGGGAAGAGGGAAGAAGTATGTCATGAGCAGATCAGGGAGAAGAACCAGTTATGGCAAATCAGAAAAAAAGGAAGAAGATTAATTCAGGTTTTTGGCAATGGAAACAGTCACAATCGATGCAATTAGGTTGCAAGGGATTGATGTGGATGTGCTGGGCTGGAACATTTATGTATGCAACCATACCTAAAGCTTAGTGTGGATCCAAAAAGAATTTTAAAAAAAAAAAAAAACACTAAAGTTTGGTTGATCCTTCCTTCCCAAAATCTTGTCAATAATTCAGGTGTCCGGTTCAGGTGTCCGGGTCATCTTACGTGCATCTCGATTTAATCTGGGGGGACCAATCACACTTTCTACTTGCGGAGAACTCTGTATGAACTGGTCCTAAAGGAATTGATATAGCACCTAGAAAACGTCGTGTAAGTTTGGGATTAAAAATAATTTTTTGCTGTATTAAGTTAAAGATCTCAATCAGATTTTCGAAGTGTTGGAAAAAATTTTAAAAATTATGCGAAAAAGTACTTTATCTTCTAATCTGAAAATTGCACTTCTTCTCGTGATGGACTAAATTTTCAGTACGGACAGAGTGTTGTTTTTGTTTTCGTTTTTAGATTTTTTATTGATTTTTTTTCCTTTGGATTTTTTTTTTTTTTGGTGTGGACAGTCCATGTGTGTATTATTGAAGATGTCCAACAGAGACATATCCCATTTGGCTCTCCATTGGCTGGAATTCACAATTCTCACACTACCCTCATTTTCGGATGGAGAAATGCTGCAGTGCAAGATTCTGTAAGGCATCTTGTAGAGCGCACACGGGCCATTAATTTTGGCAATGAATGGTTAAATATAATTCGAGCTTCTACAAATTCGAGCTATTCATTACTGAGATAAACAGCCAAATTGGCCTCACTACACATGTAGTGCGAGAGATGCACTGCAGCACCCGGGTCCCTTTTTTCCTCTCTGTTTATATCTGTCCCTAAAAGGCATTGGATACACATTTCATGAGTACTCAGCAACATCTTGTCATGAAACAAAATCATTGGATGAAAGATGGGCTCATTTCTTCTTGTTTGGAACTGACTTGACAGCAAAACAAGTAGGGCAATTGGAATTCTGTATTCTGAGCCCAAGGATATTATACAAATATATAGTATGTACTTTAGTACTGCAACAAAAAAACCTAGTATTTTAAAGGATTAGAATCCTCCTCGGTTCTTAAATTGGGTTCGAATTCTCTGTAGTCCTAATCGGTAAAAGTTTCATAATAAATTCAAAATTGGATCGTTAATTAATACCAATGTATGGTTCAGATTTGGACTGTCCCGTCCAGTCCAAAACTTGGACTTTATAGGATCCGAACACTAGTTTAAACATGTGAGGTCTTGAACTTTTCAGCTAAAGAACTTTTGGTAGTAAATGTTTGTGTTTCTTGTGCACCTACGAAGGAAAACAATGAAAGATTCTCAAGCTTAACCTCAGATACATTATCATTTCTATTGGCTTAAAGCCTTAAACTGCAACTTCTTGATTGATGGATTAAGAAGTTAATTGTGGAAGAGAATTGCACAAAGTGGCATTAGAGGAACCGCATAGGCCCCTGCCCTGGATTTTTTTTTTCTTTCACAATTGTTTTGACTGATGGTGGCTCACAAATTAGGATTCGGTGATGCTGTTAAGCAATTACGTACCACAACACTATAGGACGGTCAAAGCTACATCGTTTTGGCCTTCCTCCTTCAAACCTCAACACTTCTGTATTTTTATAGTTGAATTCTTTTGTATTTGCCAAATACGGTCAGTAACTTTAAGTCTTCGGTAGCCCAAACAAAACAAAAAGTTAAAGCCTTCTCCTCTATCTCCCTCTCCCTCTCACTCATACTCTCATAGATGATCTTGAAATTACGGTATACATGAATCTTTCATAGATGATCTTGAAATTTGAAAGAACGCTGATTTCAGTTTGATGGATCGTTAAACTACATTCATTATATTCTGAAGTGTGATCAGTTCTAGTTTCTACATGGATGGTCGCAAATGCCTTTAACCAAACCAGGAGGACAATTACTCAAGGTACGTATAAAGTAGTCCAAATAGTCCTTACCGCTAATAAATGAAAATAGATAATTTTTCACGTATGTGAACACATTGATTGGATAAGATATGTATCAATGATGCTGCAATATGTACCTTTGGAACAGCTGGTTTGTTTGCGGACTTAACACACTTCTTTTTTTTCATTGAATGGAAAATGGACATTTCACAATTCACAATTATGGAGCTGGGGTCTTGTTTGCTTTGCCTTAAAAGGGAGGAATCTATCTCTCTTCCCTTTTCTGAGTACGATTTCTTTCCAAGATCAGTCAAGGCTAAAAAGGTCGTTTGCATCCTTGTCTTTTGTAATCTCCTTTTTCCTTCATTTATATTCTCTGTGAAAGAAAAAAAAATCATTTAGTCATGTTTTTCGTTCTTTCTTTTTTTGGGTTCACAGTGAAATTACTACAGTGGATGTTGATGCTGCCGTATCAACTCGAACCCAAAACCTCCTCCACGCACTTAACTGCTGGTGTATGAACACTAGGCTTCTAACCCGAGTCAGAATGCAGAGAATCCATAAACAATCTAAAGTACTCCATCCGAAAGTCCTCGTATGTAATGGGATTTTTTTGTAACGTCATTTTGCTAGACATTCACAAAGGTCCACCGTTCCCTTGAATTGAATAAGCTTCTCTCCTATTCACTATGGGAATCGATGGATGGAGTTCTTGAGGTGTTGAGTCTCACCACGAGTGCCTATAATCTAATATGATCCATTTATTTTGTAACCGATCAATTAAACCAGCGATGAAACCCACAATCCCTACCTAGACTGTCCAAAAATGCGATAAGTATTTTCTCTGACGGAGTGATACAAAAAATCAAAACATGAAACACAAAAACAAAAATTCAAAGTTACGATTGTCGATCTTATTTTGCCTTTGATCAGCTGTCCTTCCTGCTACTCGTATATCATTATAAGCAGCAGACGCCCATAACGTTTCCTTGAATGTGTGCCTTAATTTGCCCCTTTGTTTGGACCACACATGACACCATCCACACAGCTAAGCCATGGCTGTAGGAGGGGCATGATCATGAGTTGTTGAAATTCCAACTTCCTATGAGCATCTCCGGTCGCAGTCGTCGTTCATTCTTTTACTTAAAATTTGAGTAAGAATTTTAATTCATTTGAAGTACCGTAATTAGTGGACGAACTTAAATCTAAACAAAACCTTGTATTGTTATCCATTTGAGATCCATGAGAAAATAATCTTGTATGTCCAGTAAAAAATTTAAGTAAAACTAAACGTGATATAGATTTGAGTCAGGAGTAAAATGACTTTTAAGAACTTTTTATACGAGTGAAAACACAAGGATTGATGAGGCTTCAAGTCCAACGGTAAGTTACTGATATATCGTCTTCGTCTTCAATTCAAGGTAGGATAGTCCAGACAAGAAAATACTCTCCATAGGCTCAGGTGGAAGATTTTGACTGATTGATTTGTGCACAAGTACTGAGTGAATCGAACGAATTCTGAATCAAAGCTCTGGAATTTCGGCCAGCTAGGAATTCAGGTAGCTTCTTTGCTCGTAATTGGCTAATCTGTCAACTATTACCTATTTACTACTAGCAAAGTACACTTTTGAAGAAAAAGAGCATAATTCGAGTTGTATGTTGTTAACTACTAGTGCAATTAACACTAAGCAAAGGGTACGGATTTACCCACAAGAGTTGATAGCGCAGGCTTCAAACTTAATACGTTACGCTCAATTGGATGCGGGATTAGATTTGTAGGTATTATATAATGTAAGAAGGTGGATTGGATAATATGAGGTATTATGTAAAAAATGTATGCCCATATTGATGTGACGAGGGATTAAAGAATATTTAATTTGAATAAGGGATAAAATGAGGGGATAAGATTGTTTTGTAATTAAAATGAAAGAGAGAGGGGGTATTAAGCGGGGGAATTCCACAATACCGGCTCAAATCCTAGCCATATGTAAGCCCCCCTCAGGGGTATTGGGGGGGGGGGGGGGGTTGGGGTTGTTGTTATGGAGGAGGGGTATTATCAAATCCCTCCTGTTTTTGTCTTCCCAAATCAAGCCATAGAACTGGCCCCCGGATTAAAATGGGAATTAGACAATACCCCTTCATAGTGTGGCATTCAAACAGCCCTTAGAGCAAACAAACCTCAAAGGTGTATGTCTTAACCGTCAGGCCAACCATTGGGATTAGTTAGCAGTAAAAAACATTCCGCTACGTTGTCAGGAAAATGCGTGAGATTGAAGGAAAATGAAACTCAAACCCTTTCTACATCATTCATATGGTAAGAGGATTGTGGAAGGAGTGAAAGAGTAGAACTCTTTAATTTATTTAGCAACCAAGTAGGACTTGGGTTAACTATTGGTAGGAAAATGCTTCCTCAATTACTGCGTTAATTATCTCATCGCATTATCTTATCTCTAGACCAAAAACAAGCCGAAGATGTTAGGCCTATTTTGGTCTAATAAGCTAAATGACTTATTTTTTGTCTTTATTCAAAAATTTTTTAGATTATTGTTTCGTCATGATGAGATGAATTTGAAAAATAAAAAAGTACGATGGAAACCCATTTTTTTAGAAAATACGAAAAAAATTGGATATATTATAGTTTATCCTCGTGATTATATGTAAAAGAAATGTGGTCAGTTTATCCATAGGGCTCGTTTGTCTGACAACATTGTTAGTGAAGGACGACCTAACATGGATATGTAGTTGAGAAATTTTTCAGTGCCAGGTGGATATCACGTCACCTGGCTGACGTGGTGTCCGAGCAGGTACATTTGAGCCGTCTAAAAGTGTATTGGACGGCCTAAATTGAAATATTCTCTCTCCTCTTACCCCCACACTCTCTCTCCAAATCCAAGCCGTTCAAAATCGAAATGAATGGCCTGAATGTACCAAGCGGACACCATCTGATATCCGCTCGGCACGGAAAAATTTCTCAGTTCGCTGAGACTAAATAGTGACAGAATTAATTAGTACGGGCACACCACCATGGTACCACATGGAGTATATATCTGCACTTTGCGGGATTCTATATCATTCAATCCCGTCCTTAGAAATTTTATCCAAACATCAGGTAACCTTGGATATAATCTATACTATGATACTCATATTCTGTCAAACAAGCGGAAGCATGTCATATAACTTCTTTTCTTTTCTTTTTTTTAACTGAGGAATAACCCTGCAGCTAAGCCGCTATTGGATCTGACTACGCAATCCAAATCTCGGGAGAAACTAGCACAACAACCCACCACTATGACCCCCCCTTAAATCATGGTTTGTCTCCATTGGAAATCTAACCTTGTTATGTTGCAAGTGCAAATACGCTCTTAATTTCTCTCCTTTATGCAAATATAGGGTGGAGTATTTCTTGCACTAGGGATGTGGATACTTTGATATGTTACATGGAGAACTGGAAATTTTCAATATCCATGCGCGTTATCCCTTGCCTTTCATTTACCGAAGTTAGTCAGCATTTTAGTGTTAATGCACGTACGCGGTGCATTAGAGCATCACCAATGGTTCATGCCTTTTTTGTGGGTGCCACCATCAAATTTAGCATGCTACAGTGTCTTTGGCACCCTAATTTGGCCAAACTGCTCAAGTAGTCGGGGAGCCAAAAAAAAAATTTTGTTGGGTGAGTCCCTCCTTAATTGGTGGGTCCACATGGGATTCATTTGTTGGATCCAAGAATATTTGGGGTAATCTTGCTATTCTTGAAATGGCTAAGGAGGAAGCTTGTAATTTCTTAAATGGGATTACAAAAAAAAAAGTCAGGAGACTTTTTTAGGTTTTTTTTGACACACTACTGCTGCTGAATATTCGAAATTCAGTTTGACCCAAAAAAAGAATATTCGAGAGAAACAGAGAGCAACGAAAAGAGGGCTAAGGGTTTTGGTCCAAGTTGATCCATGATCGGGTACTCATTTGAAGTCCGATTTAGATGAGATTTTGGTATGTTATTCGCGTGGACAAGCTCTATGCACTGATTGGAGCAGAACGACAAGGTTCTATCGGGTTCTAGGAGTTTGGGATATCTACATTTGGTGAGACATAAACTTGTATTTTGTTGAGTTTGTTGAAATCCACCGTAGGGTGATGTTTGTATGCCTCTAATAGCTTGCTAGGGAAGAACTCTTGTAACCCATTATCATTATAGTGGAAGATTTGGTAGTGATTACGCTTCCGTGGACATACCTCTAATTTAGGGGGAATTACGTAAAAATTCCGGTGTCTCGTGGTTTGCTTACTTGTTGCTAATTTACTTTTCGGTTCCTAGATTGCTTATTGTTGGTTATTGTGGTTGCGATAATTTAGCTTGTTCTGTATTTGCACAAAGAGGGAAAAATATTCATCATATTTCGGGCAGTTTTTCCCAACATTTTTTTGATAGGAAATAAAAATTTTATTAAGAAAATTTGACAAATAGTACATAAAGTTGGAGGTAGAGGAGGAAAATTCAACCAAGGGTTCAATGAAAAAAAAATCAGTGGACCAAAGTCCAAACACCTTAGGGGCAAAGCTCAAACACCTAAAGACCTCAAAATGCTCATATAAGTAATTAAAGCCCGAAACGGCCAACCAAGGGCCAAGCCCAATACCAAGAAAGCCCCAAAATTTAACCCTAAATTAAAAAACAGCTCGATACCAAACCACATCACCCAACCGTCAGCCACCACCACCAAGCTAGCATCCACCGCAAGCCAAAATTTGGCACCCTTCTTTAACTGCCTTCTAACAACCTTTTTTTTAACTAACTTTTGAAATACCAATTAAATTTTTTATACACTTTAAATATTATTTAACCACATTCTGACCACGATTTTAGGGTTCTACCTAACTTTTGGTCCAACGGCTCTAATTTGGACCGTTACTTTCATTGCTAGTGGGAACATAAAAAAATTCTGCCCTTGGTAGTAATATCGACATCCCCAATCTCTCACCTTACAGTCCTCTGTTATCACCCCTGCTGCTTAATCACAGATAGCTATGAGCTGATCATAGACCATTCCAGCCCGGCTCGGCTCAGCATATCCCCGCTCAGATTTTTATGGGGAGATATACTTATTCACGGAACCCTCTGTAAATAAGTTTTACTCTTCTACGTGACTACCGAGCAGAAGAACTTATCTTAGTTCCAATGGTCCAAGACCCATGGGTATGTATTCTCAATCCTAAAGGGGCCAGGAAAGCTAAGGCTATTGAACCCGCCTGGTGCCATCCTTATCTAAGGATCCTAATCCCGAAGGGATTCGATCTCCGAAACGTCCATAAAATGATATCCCCCTTGGCACAAGGGGAAGGTACATTCTTCTTCACAGACCTTCCTCTGCTGCAAAGCTTCTTCATCAGTCACTTCAACTTCAAACTTCCAATGACCATTCGCTTACCTTGTCATACACCAGTACTAGCCTTCGGGGCTCCGGCTCTTCCAGATTTTGCGATTTTGTTGGATGGAGGACCAGTGAAGCCCCACCAAATTCCTCCCCACGTATTGTCTGCCGAGTATGCCAAAAGCAATTCTCGCAATACACTTGTCCTCGATGCAACACGGTATTGCTCTCTTCAATGCTACAAATCCCATAGCCTACGCTGCACCGAATCATTCATGAGAGAAAATGTGGTGGGAGAGCTGCAACAACTGCAAACGGATGATGCAGCTAAACATAAAATGTTGGAGATACTCAAGCGGTTCCATTCACAAGAAGAGGTGGATTGCATGTGTTGCATGGGTCCATGGGTGCATCCACATGGAAACAAATTTAATTGTATTTATTATGTATTTTGAATATGTGATGAGTGAACTCAACAACTTTAGGTGATAAACCTTAATTAGATTCAACCACTTCAGGAGCAAACTATCTAAGTGATAGAGATAAATAAGTCTTATATCTCTATTATTCTCATCTATATATACCCGTAGCCTACAATAAAAAATGCATCAGTTGTATTTTCTCTCACTTATCAATTAATAGTCTCTCTCTCTTAGTTCTCTCTAGGGCATCCTCTAGCCCTTAGGGATTTGAAACCTGTGAAGTTTGTAAAGGACTCTGTAGCTTCTCCACCTGCGAGAAGGGTTTATAATATTTCTTTTTGCAAGGTGTGCGTGTTAGTAGAGCTCGTAAAACAAGTTTTTGATCCGTTATATTTGTGTTATCCAGAGCAGGTATTTTGTATTACCCGCATGATTTGCTAACAGCATGGATGAGGATGATTCGACTTTGTCGGAGGAGATTATGGAAAAGATTTTGTCGGGAGACCAAATACATTTCGATGATTTAACCGCGGAAGAAAAGAAACGTTTTCAAAGAGCCGCTCCTGCTGGGGAGCTGACTTGAGCCATGGGAACCATGGTGGTTGAAGCCTTCTGCTAGAAAAATATCTCTGAGTCGAGAAGGGACGCAACTCGTCCAACCGCTTTCCAACGAAGCAACAGCGACCTCTACACAACATGGTCCGGAAAGTGATCCAGCGCGCGACATTCCACCCGGCCTTGAAACGCCATTACCGCCCATCAACAAGCTCAGCTCAACCGAGCCATCTCCAGTACTAGCTTTTCACCTAATAGACATCATATATACCTACTGTTTCACTCTTAGACTCTACAACGGGGATTGGCAATCCAATCCAAAGGAGCATCTATGGCCGTGTCGAGTGTATCTTCCGTTCTGGGTGAGGGGGGGACAGCCGGAGTCCGTATCAGAAGCTCTGTCACATTGCTTGGAAAAAAACTTGCTCCCCTGCTTTCAGACACATGGGTGGTTAATTTTGCGATTCGGATTGGGTCTTCTAGATGACGTAACAGCTCTAGTTTCTCTTGGGGGTGCTGCTTTGGTCTGAATGCTCTGTGATTTCCGTAGGTTGGTTCAAGCTGCGGAGGGAGAGCTGAAGTCTGAGAAAAAGCGGGAATCAAAGAGGGGAGAAATCAGGAGTGAGCTCAAGCTCGCCGAGAGGAAGATTTACTTTATCATGTGTCGGGTACATGAGCAGCCCGGAGAAGCTTGGCGTTCGATCAGGGCGGGCCCAGGCCGAAGGCCCAAAAGGCCTGGGCCTCAAGGATCCAAAAAAATTTAAATTTTAGGGATACATCAATATTATTTGTAAATTAGTATATATCTTATTTGTACATTTTATAACACAAATTTCTCTACTAGCTCAGTGATAAGTTGATTTTAATCCATGTGGAATGTCCGAGTTTGTCTTTTGGACAGCTTTTTCTTTTGAAATGTTTTTTTCCCAAAAATAATGTTAATTTAATTGTCAGGTTTCGAAACCAAGTCAACTATAATTCATGCCAACCATTTTGGTCGTCGGTGACAAAACAATTAACATGCATTATAAAGTCTAAAATAGTAATATAAAGAAACATTTCTATCATTGTTTAATTCTAAAAATTCATAGGGCACGACCCCACAATTTAGTCTTGGACATCTAAATTCTTTGGGCCGGCCCTACGTTTGATGGCAGCCATTGTGGATGCAGAGAAGGGTTCGGCTATGGGATTTGCAGGCAACAGAGGAGGCGGTTTGAGAAAGCAGGGTAGAAGCCAGGGGTAAGGCTCTGATTAAGGAGCTTGAATGAGTAAGCATGTCACAAGAATCCATACATTTTTCTTCTTCATGTTTTGTGCAGCCTAAATAGCAACATTAGGAATTGATGTAAAATCAGCGAATATGTTGATTTTTGTTGTGCATTGCATTATCATGCTATGCTGGCTGGCAATCAATGAAATTTTGGTGCTTCGTCCAAGTCAATACTTTTAAGGGGGTGTTTGGGAGCCAACTTTTTTACTTTTCATTTTTCACTTTTTGGCTTTGAGATTATAATTAGAATGTATTTTGTATTTAGTAGAGTGCTTTGATGATATGTATAGAATGCCTTTTGGAGTAGGAGTAGTGTTTTGAAGATATGGAATGAAAATGAATTATAGATTGGTTTTTTATTATTTTGCCCCCGGTTATTAATAATAGTGTATAATGCATATAAATAATGTTTTAATCAATTTTTTTAAAATGTTCTTCCGAAATTGGTTATGTACATGAACTGGAAAGTGTTCCCCCTTTATTTTAATCAATTTCTCTGGTACGTGAGAACTGGCTTGAGGTGAAAATTTTACTTCAGTTGGCAGATAACGTTCAAAACGATGGCAAAGTGGGAATTATCCCAAGAGAGAGAGGGTAGGTTTGTCATTTTAGCATGGTTGGATTCCAAAATGAAAAAATGATAATTAAAAAAGCTCCTCTTGACCAGATTCTCTGTTTTATTTTAGAAATAAGAAAATGGAAAATCTATTATACCCAAAACTCATTTTCCCTCTTTTTGCCAAACACCCAAATTTTCCACATTTATGCAGTTTAATGGTATCGTTAAAAGCTGAGTTGACACTGGCTAATTTTAACTGCAATGTTGTCTGTAGCATCAGGGGTAATAAAAGAATGGGAGGAGAGAGGTAGACACAAGAGGGAGGGAGGTCAATGTGTCAGCGGAAAGTCAGGTGGGTTTGGTGAGAGAGGAGGGAGGAGAGAGAAAGGGAGAGAGGGAGGGAGCCCACTGATTGTTTCATGGTGTCATGTCGCTATCAATCAACTTGAATAAATGTTCGTTTGCATACATTTACATATTGAAAATTGAATTTTACGTTCTTTTTTTCTCATATCTATACTTCTTTTTTTATCTTTTAACAAAAAAATTACATATACTTTTAACATTAAAATTCAAAAAAAAAAGTGTAAATGTCAAAAAATGGAGCATAAAATTCAATTTCCTACATATTTTATATCTTTTAACTCACACTATCACAGATTCGCAATCCTAACTACATTACTACAACAAGTTACATTCACTTCTTAAATTTACACACTTTTAAAAAACAAAAATAACGACCCACTTTATACACTTTATGTCATATAATACATAATTTTTAACACCACCACCAAAGATATTCAGGCATTAGAGGGTATTGCAGCACCACATCTGTGTCCTTAGTTCTTGACTTCTTGTTTGTAGGTTATTGCTTGTGTGCTTCATCAATCACATTAATTCTTTTTTGTGTTTGTAAATGCTTTTAAATTCGTTCTTGCATAATGGTGCACATTTATGGACCCAAGGTAAGAACTTTATTTTCATTCAAGGAAGCCGATTTCTCTATATTACTTTAAAATCTTGATTGTTAAGTGTAGATGCGAAAGGAACCTCCTGCCCAAGATTTTGAGGTTTTTAACCTTTTGACATTAACCCAACTTCTGGAATTTGATTTTGGTTTGATGAAGAATAGAGTTTCCATGACATTCAACATGCTCAAGATTTTTTTCATTTGTAGTGTTTTGGCCCCACTTCGCAAAATTTCTTATTTTTTAAGTAATTTTTATGAGACAGATCATTTTCTTACAATACATCATCTTTAATTCAAAAAATAAGCACTTATTTGAAAAATAAATACTTATTCCCTTAGTGGGAGCGTGGTCCTTGTCTCTCTTTTTTCTTACTAGTATAAACAGAGTATATCAGATAGAATTGAGAACATTTTTTTCCCCTTTTGCAAGATTCAGCAATGCAATGGCTTAGCACGTGCGGATAAGAAGTGGACCACCAAAAGAAGATATTGTTGTACAATTTGTATTTAACTCAGGTAAACAAGAATTCAATTAGCTATCATTATGAAAGGATAAGAATCGAGAGCACTGATATTAGTCCAATTCGGCCTCCTTAAACTTATCCCTCTTTCTCTGTTTTTCCTAAAGTTTATCCTTCACAGTTTTGGGGAAAATATTCAGTGCCCGGCACTGGCACTCAATGAAGTCCCAAGACAAGCATGTATACCTCACCTCATTGTGTGGTGGAAAACAGGTCTGGACATTACGTGATAGTGGTTTAGGGCACTGAGCAATCCTTTTTTTTGCTTAAAGAGGACCACTACTTTGGAAATATGGTTTAGTATCTGAACATGTGAAAACCCGCAAGCACCCTAAGCTAAGAATTCTCTTAACAGCTCCTTTGATTTCTGAGTAAGTGTGAGAAAAGAAAAGAAAAGAAAAGAAAGGAGTATATTGTGACTTATTTGAATAGCTAGCGAAGGTAAGAAATGAGGAAAATTGATGAGAATTATAGAAACAATATTTGTTCTCACAAAATCTCTTCAATTGTGGTGAGGTTTTTTTTGAGATTGTCTCCCTTTTGCATAATCCAATGAGCCTGTGTCTTTTCTCTCATGTACAAAAGGGTGGGAGGGATTTAAACCAAACAAAGTGATTGCAACCATTATACCACCATGGCCAGTCACTTCTCCGGTCAAAAATGGCTTCACTCATTTCTCCCTCCCTTTTCACCAAATCCCTTTTGTCTTTTGCAATGCCATTTTTTCAATAATTTCATTTGTGTACCATTTTCAACATGTACAAAAGGGAGGGAGGGAAGGAGGGATTTGATGAAATGGGTGGAGAAATGGGTGAAGCCATTTTTGACCGGAGAAGTGACTGGCATGGTGGTAAGGTATTTTCCAAATATGGTCATTTTTGGGGAATGGTTCAAAGCCATTTTACAATCCGCCATAAGACGTCTGTTCCTATTTTAGATTTTTTTTTAAGAAACATATTTTAGATTATGATTCGTAAATCAAATATGGAAAAACACTAACCTGATTGAACAACGGTAAAGACTTTTATCAAATTTATTTGAAGAGCAACAACCCGTAATACCATGACCGTTCATTGCTTTCAAGATAAACTTCGTTTCATTCAGATAGATAGATACCTATATTTGTTTAATTTAATTTTTTGCACAAATTACATGCAAATCAAGGCTTACAAAATAAACGATGCAAATTGTCAAATGAAACTGTAATAAATCTCATTTCGCGCCGCATAACAGATCACATGAGAGGTTCTCGACTTCCTCTAAGATCTAACGGTTTTCACAAATGCAAATTATTGTGTTCGTAGCATTGACTCAACGCAAGTCATGAATCGAAACCCAATGCAATTGTAGAATCCTAGTACCACATACCCATAGAAATTCCACATTCCCCAGACGCGGAAAATCAAACTCAAAATTGATCACAAAGCCCCCAAAAGTTCACCAAAACTATACTATAAAATGTGAATAACTTATTTATGGCCAAGATTGAGCGTCCCTCCGCAAATAAAATTTTCTCCCTTAATACATCTTCCTACGATAATAATCACATCTAAATGTACCAAATCTAAATGTACACTTCCACTAAAAAAACAGAGGTTAAGATTAATTAAACGATTGATTGATCACAAACATGTTGTAAGTCTCTCCCCACTTCTCGCCGGCTCTGATTTACACCTTGTGAGTACCCAACCCCTACCAATCCCCCCTCCCCCTTCCCCTTCCCCTGTTTCCATTTTCTTGATCCCACCATCAATCATCGACCCTTCGATTTCTCCTAACCCACCCAAATTCCCTTCAATTACTCGATCCATTCTCGAATCCAGAGATGAATCTCCGCAACCGGATTCTCTCTCTAACGTGGGTCCCTCCCCTCCCCTGTTTTCCCCTGTTTCTTGCCCCCAAAGTCTGCACGCTAGCGATGAAGACTTATACGGAGCAGACCTACATCTCGTCAACAACAGCGCGTTCCTAGGCGGTGGAGAACAACAATCAAAGCCCTCGATTGGTAATCCCCCTCTAAATTCATCTTCATCTTCTTCTTCCTCCTCCTTGTCTTTGTGTCCTTCATACTCGTCGTTTCGATTCAATTCCATTTCCGGCGAACCGGCCTTACTCTTTCGCGAACTTCTGCAATGCCCAAACGGGGAAAACCACTGGCATTTGCCCCAACCAGGTCGGACCGATCTGGGTCGGAGCCTTTCCGCGAAACGGGTGCAAAACAGAGCATTTCTGTTTACCCATGGGCAAGAATAGGGGAAACAGGCAGGAGATTTGGTCCGGCGGCCGGAGTGGGGTTTGGATGATCGGACTTGGCCGCTACAAGTTACTTTCGGGGAAGAGGGTTCAGATTGGGTCTCCATTGATGATGAGTTCCTTTTGCGTATGAACATTGGGCTCGAACGGGACCTTCCTCTGCTTCTGGCTACGGTGTTGGTTCTTAGGAATTTGATCATTAGTGGGGGTGGAGGTTTCTCTGTCCTGCTTGGACTCGACGTGGGCTGCTTTGTTATAATCTTCATCTCTCTCTCTCTCTCTCTCTCTCTCTCTGTGTAAGTGTGTGTCGGTTCTTCTTCCTTGAGAAGATACTTCTCTCTACCCTGCCTGTCTGAATGTGTTGTTCCTTTGGGCTGTCTTGCTCGTCTTTGCTGTGGGCTTGCGGTATTACTCCATGTGCAGTAGATAAGGGTGTTGAGTCACTATGTGACGGTGCCACAACTTTACCAAATAATTACTCCGCATATTACATATCCAAGTACTTGCACACAATGTTCTCGTTACAATTACCAAGAAATGGAGTAATGAAAATCCAAATAAAAAATCCAGAAACTATGCTTTCATATCCTTTTCAAGTTTTTTGTTGTTTTGCAGGTGAAGTAAAAATACGTTTTCTACACAAAATTTTAAGAATTTGGTTTATCTAAAGTCTTGTGTTGGACTGTCATTCTTGTTATCTTCACCGTCCACAAATAATGATTCAGATTTTAAAAAAACTCTTTTTGAGAAGAGTATTTTAAAAAAGAAAAACTCTTTCCGAAAAGATTTTTTTTAAACGCAATGACGATGGTTCAGGGGATTGGGGGTGCTGTAGAGCGGACTTGGGAGGCTGCTATCCCTTCAAGGGACAGCAGCGTGCTGTCCCGGCCAAGGGGGCTCTGCTCAAGTCTCGCTCTGACAATCGAAAACGTTCACTTCGTAGAGCTTGTCGAGTTGAACTGATATATTAAAAATCAGCTTGATCGGATATCATTAAATGCCTAATCGAAACACATATAACTTGCCAATAATGGGTTATAGTAGATTTGATCCAGTGCTTCGGATCCATTCTTTTCAAGACAAAAAAGGTTTCGATTAGGCACTTAATAATATCCGATCGAGCTGATTTTTTTACATATTTGTTCAACTCGACAAGCTCTACGAAGTGAACGTTTTCAATCGGAGCAAAACCAAAGCGGGACCCCCTCGGCCAAGACAAGGGACAGCAGCCGCCCAAGGGCCCCAACTCCTTATAATGCTCCCTGCCGATCCGGTCGATGAGGTGTGGAGTTGGTATGGAGTCGATTGGATTGGAAAAGCCACAAGAACTAGAAGTGGGGCACTCAAACAAACCATGATTGGATGGATGGGTGCGATTGATTGATTTCTCTCCCCTCTTTAAAGTGAGATATCGAAACTTGACCAACTTTCTTTCCCATTCTGGAGTATTTACCATGGAGGGGGACCAGTTTCCCCACCATTACCAGCATGAAAAACCTTTGGGTTCAAAATAGTTATGGTCTTGTATCTTACCCATGTAATCCTATGGTGGTTGTACCTAACTAACTAGACAGGGAGTCATTGTTTGGTTTTTTCCTAATAACTGTGTATAGGCCGAGCTAAAAAGCAAATCACCTAAGAGTGCGTTTACACTGTATTATTAGAATGCGGATTAATGGCAATAATCAAATTGTTTCTGCTTACGTGAGTAAATCATTTGTTATTAACAAGATTGTTATAAAGTGATCATCAAATTGGACCGAAGAGAGTACTTTTAGATGCTCCAATTCCAAACATAGCCTAAACCAAAATTATTACTCCTACTGGCCTACAGCAGTAGTATACTAGATGCATAAATCTGGCTTAAATTTTGTATGAGTTTTTTAATCTTTCTTTTGTTAAACATAAGCCAAGCTTAAAAGCTATCCCAAACAAGGCATGAGCAAATTGTGTACGGTGTACCTACCAAATTGTATAGATTTGGTGTGTTGCTCTTCAATAACAATCATCAATTGCGATTGCTTTTTTCTTACATTTTCTGTGGATACAAGCATGATTTCCTTTTCCTATTGAATATGAATCATCTACTGCAATTGGAATATTTTTTGGAGACTGGTCCTCGACAATCGTCAATAAATGTGTAATGAGATTATACGAAGATATCTTATCAACGTGATTTTTGGCCAAATTAATTTTCTTGATGAGCTCCAAAAAATAAACCGTTCCGGTTAATGAAACGAGTGTCCCCACCGAGCCTAATATTCTGTTATACTATATAAGACTCGGACCAGACCAAACCGTTTATCAATAGAAACCAAAACCAAATCACCGGTTTGGTCCAATTTTGCTTTTCCGTTCGGTTTCCGGTTTTTTCTTTCACCACAAATATAACGACATAAGATGACAAAGAAGGAACCACATTGCATGTGTTTTATTCAAATCCATCTTATGGGGCCTTTCATATCTTTATAGGGGACCAAAAATGCAAAACTTCCAACCCCCCCACCATGGACCTTTTTTCCCTCTCTGTGCAACTGTAACCACTATCACTCCACCGACCTTACACATTACATTTTTTCCAGAATTACCCCTAGAGCCTTCAAACCAACTTCAATAAATTTAGTAATTCCATTCCTCAAGTGTACTGATTAATTCAGTGTTAATGTGCCGGCCAACTGGCAGTAGCTTTTAGTTTCTCTCTCCCAACCAAAAAATAAAAAGTCAACCAAGGTTTTGGACTCCTTTTCAAAACCCGATCTTGATCAAGAGATAAGCTATGAACCACAGACACGAACATCGATATTCTGATGCAAAAGAATTGGTGGGCACGACACGTTGGGGACACATAAAAAGATATATTTGTATTATGTTACACAAAAATCTTCATTTATAATTAAAATATCATACATGCCTTTTTCGCCATGATCAGTGCATCATTCACATAAATGTTGCAAAGAAAAAAAAATTATTATTCATTCGCGTTTATATTCAATGACCATCATCAATCACGCCAAAGACGCTCTTTCTAAGTTTAACTAAAGTCTACTATGTCAAACCCCCAACACCTAACACTCCGGTGAAGTGTCCATAGAGTGTCTGGGCAGCGTTCTTAAACCCCCAACACCTAACACTCTGGTGAAGTGTCCATAGAGTGTCTGGACAGCGCTCTAAGGTGTCCAGAGCACAATCTAGAGTGTCTGCCGAGTGTCCAAATGCAAACCCATGGAGAAAAAATGGGACATTTTTGGTTTGAGGGTTGGCCGTGTGTCCTGAGGGTGTCGGGCAAGTGTTCAACACTGATACTTGACCTCCGGCTAAATCAATCAGCAATGACAGAGGTAAGTAATGAGCTTGAGACAAAAGGAAAAGCGATGCAAGTAAAATAAAGTTGAAGACGTCATCGTAAAAAAAACTATTATGTACACAATGCAAGAGACTAGATATGTTCATGGTACTGAAGTTAAAGGAGGACGAGTTTATTCTAGTGAGAAACAGGAAACGTGCATGAGATTGATACAATACGGACATAGCTTAAACATATGGTATGCTATCAAATTATTGCCGGTTTACTAACCTTAACCACTAGCTTGTATAGATTAGAGCATCATTTTACGTGACAACTGTATGATTGGAAGTCCATCACTCTTTTCATTCCGACCACTGATCTTTGTGATTCAGGTGGCATCTTGTTATTGTAATCCCCATCTTTCATATTCTCTTCTTCCACATGGACTTCAGTTTCTTCATCTGCAGATTAAAAGTTCAACCAATGGCCGCAATTTTAAACAGAGCAAAGTAGAACTGGTGAGACTAGAAATCAGTCAGTGTGGCATCACAAAGATATGGTCTTTGTTTGCAGTTTTCAGATTCTATTTTCTAGATTAACTTATCAGAAGCTACAGATTCATTCGTAAAAGAAGTTATCTGAATACCATGACTACATAAACTATAACTAGTCTTAACTCTCAAGCAGTCTTGAGAAAATGAAGAATATCAAACTCGATTCAACAAAGCAGAAATCCAATAAGTTGGTAAGCTGCAAGAAACAGAAAAACGACCAAATGATGACAGAAAATCTTGCCTGAGATATTTGCTAGAGAAAATTCAGTAAGGCGCCTAACGCAGTCCTTCAATGCTTGGAGTTCAGCGTCTTTCTCATGAAGTTTTGATTGGGCCTGATTCAGTTCAGACTCTAAGTCCACAATCTGGTTCTCTTGCTGTTCAATGAGCAAATGGCAAAGTTTCTGATCCAGTTCAGATGGCAACACACCACTCAAATGATAAGAACTGGAATCCTGGTCACCTGGCTTGCAAAATCCTTCAACAGAAGTATCAATCTGCACAACACATTAATATGTCTAGAATTAAACTGGATAAACTATCATTCAGGGATTAGCAATAGTAGTGCATTAACAAGTACATTCCTACTGCCATTCAGTTCACCTGTCAACTCCCGCCTAGCAAATAATGTTAGATTCATGCAATCGGAAGAATCATATGCCTCACGTAGTCCGTGGTTACTCCATATTGCTTGAATCTAATGTCAGATTCATGCAATATGGAGCAACCATGGACTCAGGAACAAGAACGTTTTGTAGCATCAGATTTGTGTAGGCCATCACCGGAAGGCATGAACTCGTATTAAAACATATAGGGTTCAACATCTGCTCTTTATCTATTGTAGTAAACACTTTTTTTCCCGATGAGGTAAAATACCAAATAAATATATTTTACAAAACGGACAAAATGACAAGAGATGAATGCAAACATGAAAACCAAAGTTAACAGGACAAGTCATATGCTAGTAAGCAAAACAAAGAGAACAATAGCTCACCTCACAAATATCTGATATCCTTCCATCCGCACCAGAAGCTTCTGTGGAGCACCAAGGAAGCTTTTGCAGTTCAGACTCAAGCTCTGCTTCCAAACGATCCATTTCCACCACCTCTTGTCGTGGCTCGTCTGTAAGAACACTACTTGCAGATCCACCTTCTTCAGTTAAAAGGAAACCAGAATCGTGGATGTTGTCTCTGTTCTCAGCGCTAGACTCTGATACTGGATTGCTATTTCCACCACCAATTATGTGTAGCTTTGCACTGGTATTTGTAGAACTGGAAAATTGCAGACCACGTGATGATTTCCTTTTGTGGAGTTCAGTTTTTAGTTCTTGAACGACTTTTGCAGTCTCATCCATTGCTGTGTTCAGCCTACCAATTTCAGCCTTCCCGGTAGACATCATACACATGAGTCCAATGCCAAGTCCCCAACTGAAAACTGAGTTGTCTAGAACACATAATAATGCACTAGTCATGTAGATCCCAAAAGATGCCAATGTATTATACTCTTTGTAGCAGAAACTACAGAGAAAGACTAATCCATCACAAACTAACCAGCAAAATAAATCCATTTATCCTCATATGCAGAAAGCTAAAAACAAAATTTACCACAATTTATTTTCTGCCACAATACATTAGTCAACCTAGTGATTTTAACAAACATTTAGGCTGTTGCTAATTTATCCAACCGCTTGATATTCTTTTGAATACGAATCATGTGGCAAACAAATGCAGCAATATCCTCTTCAGACACAACGTTATCAGCTATGGAAATGGACATCAGACATGTATCGCACGATGACCAATTGACCATCCTTGCCCAAGTTCTGGATTTTGTCTTCTGCTACTATTTCTTAAATTCTAAACATGTAAAAGTGAGTTAATACTAGTAATGCGTTTGAGGTGACGTAGTCAATAAAATTGGGTAGGTGTAATTGTTCTTATCCTAAAGATAGTGCCATTCACAAGAAAACTCATCAAAATAAGTGTCATTCACATGTTCAAGCAGGGACCACCCCATCAACATACAGGAGATGACACTAGCGAATGTGCTTCAATAGGACTTGGATACTCTCGTAGAGACAAACACCTCAAGATTATCACCATTCACCGACATAATGCTGCAAAACTGTTATTCTTCCAGGTAACTGAGTGTCATAAGTGTGTATAATTGTATTTGCTTCATAGAACTTCCCTAATTAAGTAGGTCAACAATAAAAACGACAAGGGCATCTCTAGCCCTTTGTCCAATCTCTAATCAGACTTCAATTTTAGTTTAAAAAATCTCCCAAATCCCTCTTCCCTACATCACTGGAACTCATAAATGACAGAGATCTTTCTTTAGTTGAAATTCTGAAGGCTTCTTGTGGATTTAAAATTTACCACTCTACCATTAATGAAGCTTTCATTCAAAACAATGCTTATCTAAGTCTGCCCGTTAGAACGCCTCATATCAAACAAAGGTTTACTCAAATTTAACACAAAATAAGTAAAATTTGGAGTCAAGGACTGGAGATGGCCTAAGAACTATTCCCTCCGTCCCATTTTGATTGTCCATTTTCGTTTTTTGTGCTGTTTTTTCAACGCTTATATCTTCCAATATGAATCTCCAAAAATATGCAATATGGATCTTATTTGATAGTTCTCGATTAGATCTACAATACAAAGTTTTCAAAATTATGAAAAACATGATTGAGAGATATAAGCGTTGAAAGAACGATACAAAAAACGAAAATGAATAACCAAAATGAGACGGAGGGAGTAACATAAAAAGACCCTAGCACGACTTTAAAATTGACAACGGGCAGCTGCAAAATACCCTAGCTGAAGATATAAATACAGGCATACAGCCATCTATCTCCACAAGGGCAGACCAACACGTGGATGAGCTGAGCGACTGCCCTACCCATGTTCCTAATTTCTGGTTTGAAATTGTAAGTAGTTTTATTTCAAAATCCATAAAACTATCAAGGTTCGCCCGCTCAATGTTTTCTTTGATAATCTAATGCCCGTCCTCCAAGATTTTTTAAAGAACTTATAATCACCCTCCTAATATCTTTTCATAACAATATTCACGCTACCAAAATGTATTGTTTCCATCAATACTACTTAGCCTTCTGAAATGACAATAGATGCAAAAGATAGTTTGCCTCAGTAATCATATATCATCATATTTTTGTAGTTATAACTAATCAAAAATATGTATGGTAATGTTTTTTATAGTGCTTTTACAATCTGTGTTGGCTTAAATTGATATTGTTCATATATAACAATAACATATAGCCAGGAGGCCTTTAGTCCAACGGCAGTAGGAGTGCACGTAGAAACAAGGTCACGGCTTCAACTCCTCTTCCAACTACTAATCTAACTACTCTAATAAATACTACTTTCTTGGATACCAGTAAAATATTGATGTTAATCCACCTAACATTCCAATATTAAATTGTTGCGTCCGTCCCTGCAGCTACAAATATGTTCTAACATGTCCAAATGGGTATGTAGCAATCTAACCTTTGGAAGAACAAGATACACATTTGCCAGGTGCACTCCTGCTAGTTCTTCTCTTCTTTACGCAAACAGCGAATTTCCTCGCACTCCTACTGCAATTCAAACCCCCACATTTTCCGTCCGACTTCTTTTCACTCCCAGCGCTCTTAGCCCCCTCCGCATTTCCCCCCTTTCCCGTCTTCTTCCTCCGCAAATTCTTCGAACCGGACCCGGACCATGAACCCGGACTCGAAAACCTAAATACCGTTCCGTCGCAATCAACGAGTGCCGTTGAAGAACCTTGGGATTGCTTGTTTAAAGGAGTGGTGAAATTTTGTTGATCTTCGGACGGATCAGGTTTCGAATCGGATTCTGGTGGATAGGGATGGTTTAGGAAGCGGTTTGCGAAGAACCCAGATCCTGCTGCGGCTGCAGCTAACAGGAGTTGCCACATTGTGGGTGATTTTGGAGCAACAGGTTTGGGGGGTTTTAGAGAGAGAGTATTATGAGAGAGAGAGAAATGAGTTTGAAAAAAGTGTTAGCGGTGGGTTCAATGTGAGAGTCAGTGAGATGGAGCGTGCCTGGACGTGCTTTTGACTCTCACGTGCTTCCCGCTTAGATTCAATTGGGCTTTTGTCTCTCTTTCCCGAAGTACTGCTTCTTTATGGGCCTACAAAAATGGCATTTGGGACATCTGTGGCTCTGTCTCTAAATAAGTGCTCGATTCGCAAAATGAGAATTTAAAGGTAATACATTTTTTACAAGAAAAAATTTTAAATTTTTTAATAAATTAAAAGAACTCATTCATATTTAGTAAATTGTTAAAAAAGTATGAATTTTTCTTGAAAAATAAGTATTATTTTTAAATTCTCGTTTTGCAGACAGAACACTTATTTTGGGTCAAAGGGAGTACTTTTTAACTTTTCTCTTAAATTTTGGAAAAAAAATTATGCAATGCTCCTGGAACAGGATCCGGAGGTGCTATAGTGCACCCCACGATTTGGCCGTCCAATTCGGCAATGGACAGCTCATATTTAAAGGAGTTTGAATTAAATTCGAGCCATTTGTACCGAGATGGACGAACGGATCGGCCGCACTATATGCTATAGTAGCGTGTAGTGTGGCTAGTGCACTACAATCTACAACGTTTCCCATTCTTCTGGAATATCATCACGTGATGCCCAGGGAATTACTCTAAAAAATGCAATTTCATAATTTGGGTCTATACTGAACTTTTTTAACAACCTTTTTCAAGTTTCTAATCTTTTTGATTTGTCTAAAAAATGTCGTCCTCTTTAAAAAAAACAACGAAAAAAAATCTTTTCTTTGGGAAAATGGTACTCCTAAAGACATTTCCCATTATGGAATATTAACCTTTTCCAATTTTCTTCCCATTATCAAGAAGTAATTTTTGTCTGTAATCAGCGTAGGCCGACAAAAAGTACATCTGGAAAAGAAAGAACAAAGCCCAATTGAATATTGAATAGAGCCCAGTTCACAAAAACAAAGAAGTAATGAGACCCGTTTCTACTAACAAGAAAATATTAAAAATTTAACGTATTTTACCATCTCGTTTATTTCACTCACAAAAAAATTTCAGCATTTTATGATCTTGTTTCCAGTAACAAAAAAGTTATCAACAAAAAAAAAAATCTGCTACAATAACTCTACTCATAGACCCATCAACAATTTATTCATTACCAGAAACACGTAACAATTTCTCAACCACAAATAAAAATATACAAATTTTTCAATACCAGAAGCACACTGTGAATCTAAAGCGGGTAGCACGTTATCAAACCAAAACACAAAAACACATGCAAACACGTCCTCCTCCTCACTTCACAGCTATTCAAGCCTCGTTCCGCTAAGGTTCTTTTTTTAAGTACTTATTTCTCGCTTTATAAGACCGATCATTCTCTTACAATAAATCACATTTAATTCAAAAAATAAAATAATTACTTATTTTAGTTAATAAAACACACCCTCACTTCGCAAACTGCTTTCTAAACCATCCCTATCCACCAGAACCAAATTAAAAATGCGATCCCTCCGAAGATCAACAAAATTTCACAACTCCTTCAAACAAGCAATCCCAAGCTTCAACGACACCCCGTTGATGTCAGTGTTTAGGTTTTCAAGCCCGGGTTCGCGTTCTGTGTCCAGTCCCAAGAGTTATTTGAGGAAGAAGTCGGGAAAGTGGGGAAATGCGGAGGGGGTTAGGAGCGTTTGGGCCGGAGTGAAAAGAAATCGGATGAAAAATGTGCCAAGATCTGTAGAATCCGATAAACTATTAGGGTAACTAGTATTTTCGATAAGTATTTAAAACTGATTTTAAAAAGCTAGAATCTCAAAATGTACAAAAATTAATTTCTCGTAAACACATACGTGTTGTTTGACTGTATAAAGAACGCGCTGCGCTGGATTCCAACTAAAAGCCCAATTACGTCACACAATATTTTACTCCGTACGTGTATATGCTATGTTTAGGGAAGAGAATATCGAAACACTTGATTATCAAATTACACATTTACACCGTCATTTGCAGTGTTGAATGAAGCTGTTTGCTTGTTGCAATGGCTATCTAGCCTATCTTGCCTCGCCAGGAAAATGGTAAGAGTACATGTCAACGCCTTTCTTTTTTGCAGACCCTTTCTTGCACCGAAACACATGGCCGAATAGGAGAAGGGAAGAGGGAAAATGCAGTAAACTGATCGGATAATTTGTGCAATCTGATCATCTCTTGATCTTGTCATCTTGATCCGAGGATGCTGCAGAGTGGATGTAGAGCGACCAATTCGGCGTTTATCTCGACACGAACGGCTTGAATTGAATCTAAGTTCATACAAATTTGAATAGTTTATTGCTTGATTAAGATCTGACCGTCGATTGCCGAGATGAGCGGTCAATTGGACCACTCAGCACTACTCTAGTCTCTACAGGGAGATGCATCTCCCTTCCCCTTGATTAGATGAAAGACAAACAAAGCACACAATGACAGGAAAACTATAGGTATCAACTCTTCTTTTCAATCTTTTTGGAAACAACATTCTGATATCTAGAACTTTTTGATAACTTTATTATACTCCTACGTTTTAGATTCATCTCGAGACAAATTAATAATTTAAAAAAAAAAATTAATGCAAAACTAACATTCAAGGGAAGAAAAAAAAAACCAACTAAAGACAATAAAAAAAAGGAATTGATTTAGACACTCTCGAAATTGATAAATACACTCGCAGAGGAGTGCCAAAATCAATCCCTATATATTTGGCACTCCCCTATGAAAATGCGGTTATCAATTTGAGAAGTGCCAAAATCACTCCCAAAAAATCCGACTAGCCAAAACTGGGCAAGTCACATCTCTAGCCTCTACGGCTTTACCATTACTAGTGGTAAATAAAGTCTTAAGTCATTTCACTCTGCAAGAAAAGAATGAGTAACACCTAACACATGTGCTTAATTTGACCGACACGAAGCAAAAAACACTTGAACATATAAATGTACTAACTTGAATAGTTTAATTTTAATAGGTAATTCAAACTAAAATATCAAATTGTAGTACATATTTAGACACAGCACGCTATTGTGTTGTCCATTAGCCACGAGTTTAAAATGTAGCCCAAACCATTCGCTTGTTAGAACTAGACGCGAACAACAACAATTTCATAAAATTAAGTCGATTGATCGGGCATCAATAGCTTACGAATAGAATCAGATAATTTCACTGTGCAATTTTTAGAGCATATTCTCTATATTCATGTACGAGGAAAAAACGTGATTTATTTTTTGAGTTTCAATAACTAATTGACTTGATTTTTTATTGGACTGTTCTACACATTAAGACCTTCAAAATATTCTCAAGCTTTTGAAACGTCACGAATGCAGTTTGTCAACTTTCACGTAGTACATTTACAATGGATACCCTAATAATAATTCCTGAAACCGTCACAGATGTTCATTTCACTAAGAAAATTAAAAATTTCCGGAGCCGTCACAGATGCTCATTCTCATCATTAGAAACAAATAAAAACTCAAGACACGTATGTGGGGTTAATATTTTATAGTCCTGCCCCCAAAAAAACAAATGAAGTTGCTGAGTTTGCATCTCAACAACTATTTGGTACAGAAAGCAACTAAAGTCCTCTCTCATTTTGATTCTCTCTCACTCACCCTCCCACCCTCATTTTCTTTAACTCTAAGGGATCACTTTCTGAAGCAACTAAAAACACCTCAATCAAAAAACCAACCAACTGTTTTTAAGTTCTCCAATAACAATCATATGTCAGTTAGCTCCCGCCATATATTAGAACCAAAAAAAGAGAAAAAAGAGAAGAAAGAAATAGTGTTTTTGTACTGTTCTTCCCAGCCTTCAAATATAAATTCCCACCTGACACTTTGAACTCCCCTGCCATTCCAACTCCTTGCTCTGGTTTTTCCCATTCCAAATTCCTTCGGATTCCGTTTTTTGTTCTTGGTATCGATATGGGCACGGCCGAGAGATCGAAGAAAAAGGTACTGTTGTACAAGAAAGCCATAGTCCATTTCTTGTTATGTTTTGTCATGGGATTCTTCACGGGATTCGCTCCGACGGGTAAGTCTTCGATTTTCTCTACTAGTCCTCCTGTTTTGCCCTCGAACCGGTCAGCATTTTCCCCTGTGCAGTCAGGGGAGCTGTTGCTGGAGGAGAGAACAGAAGAGAGTGGGAAATTCAACAGGAAGCTGGACGAATCAGAGGGCGAAAACTCGTTGGAAGAAGAAGAAAAAGAAGAGGAGAAAGAAGAACATGTGATTCCCAGAAGGCTCATAATTCTGGTCACGCCAACAAGAATGAATGATAGGCTCAGAGAGGTGAATCTAAGGAGGCTATCAAACACACTGAGATTGGTCCCTCCGCCGTTTCTTTGGGTGGTTGTGGAGCAGAAATCAGATTCCTCTGGAGTCTCGGAAATTCTGAGGAAAACCGGCATCATGTACCGGCATTTGGTTTTCCGCGAAAATTTCACTGATCCGGAAGTGGAGATGGATCACCAGAGGAACCTCGCGCTCAATCACATCGAGCACCACAGGCTCAGCGGGATTGTTCATTTCGCCGGTCTCTCCAACGTTTACGATCTTCAGTTCTTCGACGAGATTAGAGCCATTGAGTAAGTAGTACCTTCCTACTTCTAACTGCTATTTTTCCTTTCGTAATCGGGTGTCAGGGCCTTGTTACATGCACTTTGACAATCCCAATACCTCGAAGTTAACGATCGGACAAATTTTTAGTAGACCCAAATTTGGTTTCACCGTTAACTGGTATATTTTTTTTTAATTAACAGACAAACAGTTACTATGAAACAGAAATAAAAGGAAAAAAAGTGGTTCTAATTCAAAAGGTGGAACTAATAGTGCAGGCTGGTGGGGGATGGAAGGTTCCATAAGTTTTGCTAATGTGAAGAAAATTATTCAACAGAATTTGGTAATTGACAGCTAATAATCTGAGGCCCACAAGTTTACCAAACATGAAATTTTAGTTACCAAATCAGGATTAGGTTGGCCTATTTTTGTCTCTCTGAAACTCATAAATAATTGACTCTAAAGCAGCTTAACCTCTAAGTTTCTAATTAAACACAAATCATCGATTGGTTTTGGACTTTAGGTTTTCAATTCGAACAATACTAGGAAAACAACTTCGGACACAACTGTATTCAGAATCGTTCGATCCACGTGATCCCTCAATATTCCGTGGATGCACAGGTTAATTATTTGCTAGTTTGGTAGTGTGTGATCTCAATTTTAGAGTTTATGCTGGAAGAAATCTAACCACTTATTAAAGAAAAAATGATACAGAGAAATAGAAAATAAAGCATGCTTTACCATGTAATTTATTGGTATTGGTATGTGACAAAGTTGTTGAGAGGTGAACGTCACTATATGCCAAAGAGATTTATTTATTTTTGCATGTTGCAATACTATAGTTCGAAATCTCTTTTCTTGGGAAAATATTGGGGAAAATGACGGTCCAGGACGTGTTTTGATAATTATTATCTGTCAATGACATTTTCAACTTTAAAAAATATTCTCACCATGTCCTTGACGGGTATTAATTATCAAAAACACATCATTGGTCGTCATTTTCCCAAATATGTGCATCTTAATGTCAGATGAGTAATCCAAGAAATATTAAAAGTTCCTCTTCCTTTGTGCATTCCAAGTCGCACTGAGAACTCTATTAGTCTTTGCAAAAAATTTAGGCTGTGAGTGTTTGGATCTTGAGTTTGTAGGGGGGCAAAAATGGAAAAAAAATATACGATAAGAAATTCTATCCATCGGTATAATCTTTTGCAATTGTTTTCATTTTGCTTTAGAAATTCATCCACAGATTCAACATTCAAACAGAGTCTCAATTAAAGTTTGTAAGTGGGGTAAGTAAACAATTTTCATCATAATCCACCCAAAGCTACCAAACTTGCTTCAAGCCTACATCAATGAGATGCATGATGTCAAGTTGTCAACAGAAGGTTGAAGAAACTCTTTCTTATCTTAACCCCTTGCTGTAACCCTAGAAGCAATCTTCCATTTCACATTTCGATTCCGCGGTTACTTCTCGGTTGAGATAATAGATTTTGACCCAATTTCTCTTTCGAACTGTTGACATTCCGAACCTAAAATGTCGATATATTTAAACATTTTTAGAAAAGTTCCTCTTTCGAACTTGGTTGACATTCCGAGCTTAAAAATGTCGCTTAAAACATCTTTAATTAGAAAATTGAACGGTGAAATATTGACTAGAAACTCTTGGATAATTCTGGCAGGGTGTTCGGAACATGGCCGATGGCGATTGTATCAGCAAACGGGAAAAAGGTGATTATAGAAGGACCTGTTTGTGATTCTTCAGAAGTCGTGGGTTGGCATCTGAGGAAAATGAGCAATTTAACTGAGACGAAATCCTCTCCGGTTCACATTTCGAGCTTTGCGTTCAATAGTTCGGTCCTTTGGGACCCTGAAAGGTGGGGTCGCCTATCTTCTGTCCAAGGCACCACCCAGGTTAGTCCATAAATTTCCTAAATTTTTGCTATTGGTTTTGTATCGATTTTTTTTTTTGGTCGCGACAAGAGTAGGACCGTAAACCAACCGAGTAGTTCACGAGCTCGGTTCAACTCGGCTCGTTAAAGTTTGGCTCGGTTCGGCTTGTTTATTAAATGAGTCGAGCTCGAGTTAAGGCTCATTTAGTAAAAAAACCGAGCTCCGCTCGGCTCGCTCGATGAAAGAAACTTATTTAATAAATGACTCATTAAGCTTGGCTCATTAAGGCTCGAACTCAAGTTTTTAACTTGTTCGGCTTGTTTACGGCCCTAGACAAGATGTATCGAAGAAAATAAATACTTGTAACAAAAACATCCACAAAAAATCAATTGGAATCCAACAGTCATTTCAACAATTAGTTGCATTTCGTTCGGTAAAAATAGGCAATTTAAGTTAAATTTGTATTTGTCATGCATTTTATTGGACAAAACATGACTTGTTCAAGTACTTATTAATACCTGATTAAATTGTTTTTTCATAAACACGTATTTTTTTACGATGGTACGGTATGCACGCACGATTCAGATCATGTTTGTGGGCTCACGCTTAACCTACAAAATAAATTCTTGAGGGTGATAATATAACACCAAAACAAACCAAATTAAGGTTAACATCACTTAACCAACTTTCAGGTTTAGTCAAGGTTTCGTTAGTGGGCAGTTAATTGGGGAAAACTGCTCGGTAGAATTCCTAGGTCGTACTAGCAGTACTATATTTATTCCATTCCTCGTACTTTTTCCAATCAACCAAACACGTCCTATCATTGTACATGGGATGCCTAGCTAATCATGCCTTCACTAATTAATGCAGCTGTAGCTCAATTAATCAACTATTGTATAAGATTGATTACTGATTTCAATTTGATTAATAAAAAAAAGTAGACTTTCTCCCATGCTACAAGTTTCGCCAACCCCCCTAACATTTGGTAATCTAATTAAAACTTTAAGGTACGTGCACTCTCAAGTAATCACACCAAATTTATACAAGTAAAATAAAGCAAAATCATTGCACCCAATTTAAACCAAGTGGATTGACTATGATCGATCCACGAAAGAAATGTTCAGATTTTCTCGACAAGTAGTTTTGGGAAATCTTTCAACCAAACGTGTTTTTTGAAACATGCAGTAATCTGAAAAACCGATTCTAAACAGCAACAACGTCCAAATAGGTTAGATGGTTTAGCAATTATATACAGGGTCGGCTCTGGGATTTTGAAGGCCTAAAACAATTTTCGAAAATAAGGCTCTTAATATCTCATCACTTAACGTGTAATTCCTTCTTCGTCAGTTTGTTGGGTTTGTTTGCAATGAGAATTATCGTTTGGAAATTGATTTTGGCACTATACTCTGAGCCTTTGGCACTCCACTTTTTGTCTTTTTCCTATTTGAAATTACAACAATACTCTTTAAAGTGGATGAACAGTAGTACCCTAACAAAATAAAGAGTAATTTGGTAATTTAAATAGAATAAAGACAAAAAATGGAATGCCAAAATCACTTATCTTATCGTTTAAGGAGAAAAGATGCATTTATGTTGATGATGCACACTTACCACACTGAATAATTTTTCTAGAGATTAGCGATCCCGATGCCAGTAGCTTTTTCTGTTTCTATTTAATTTCTTTGTCGAAATATATATTTACGATCTCCTTTTTTTTTTTTGGAAAAAAAAAATGAATTGCAGAATACCATTAAATTTGTGAAGAAAGAGGTTCTTGAAGAGGAGACCAAACTGATTGGGATCCCACCAGAGGGTTGCTCCAAAATCATGCTGTGGAATGTCCAAATTGCCCCTGGAACAGCACCAAACAGTACTCTTCCGGGAACTCCACCAGACAGAACTGGTCAAAGATAGATAATATTAGAGATAAAATTGTAGACATTAAAGAAAAGGAAATTAAAAAGATATATACAAATACAAGATACTGAATTTGGTGGAGATGAGATTTTGCTGTGATCAGAAGCTCAATTTTTTTTTATTCTTGTTTTGCAATTGTATATTGTTACTTTTCGCCTTTTTTTTTTCGCTCTAGTTTTTTTCGAATTTTTCTTCAAAGCAATATCTGAAGTTTTCCCTTATCTAACGGCCATTTTTTATGGTTATATATCTTGTGCTTGGGACACATATCTATGGGTATGGAGAAAATAAACCAAAAGACTAGAGAATCAAATTGGTCACCCTCACTGCCTGGAAATGTAACTTGCACCTAGACTCTGAGCGTTGTTAAACCTCCGGATGGCCGGATCCCTTTCTCTTTCTTTCATCCTTCCTGAATAAGTAAGGCCCCGCAAGCCGGAGCCCTATGCTACAGTAAGAAAGAAAGAAAGTAAGTTGCAGTGTTCGATTCTTGTGATTCATATTTTGTTCATTTACGCGACGTCATTCTTTTTTTAACGAAGGAAACAAAAGGAATCTACTTCTTTTGATTTCCAGAAGACAATTACTGAGAAATTTACTCAATTAGCTTATCAAATTTTGGATTTTCTGGAATTCCTAAGAAAATAAAAGCTTGAATAGATGAGAATGTTGCAGATCAAGATATGCCATCATGACCATTGCTTCAACTGATCTATGTCGTGCTCTGCTGTAACTAAGATAGTGTAGAATGATTTGGCATTTACTAGAAAACTTTTCTTAATTTGTTTTTTCTACCAAGAATTTGTAGCTAATGAAAAAGCCTTTTTAGAAACAACCCAAAAATTATGTACAATTTGCTAGGATCTATGAAGCACGGGTACTTCTAAAATCCCAGGATACTCTTACCCGTAACATACCGGTACGAGTACGCTCGTTTCCTTTTTTAAGTTTTTAAAGTTATTCTTCCGCAAAGCACATATTTTGCAGGATTGTATATTGCGGCAAATGGATTTCTTACGAAATCAGTAACTTCACAACGACTCTCCCAATCATTTGGCTTGTTTTAGTATCTTACTTAAATAACAATCATCTAAATTCTTTGATTATGTAGTGACATGAAGTACAAAATGTGGGCTCAATTATAAACCTGCTCCAATAATGGATTCAAGGGTAATGGACCTTGCGGGTTGGGGCTGGATTATGAGCCAATAATTGAGGGTTTTTTTTTTTTTGTCAAACGATAGGATCAGATTTTTTAAATGATACAACAACGACAACAACATAACAAAACCCATCTAGTCCCCAATCATTGGGGGTATGGGCAGGAGATGATTGAAGATAGACCTAACCTTTGGCAATATATGCACAAAGGTCTAGCTAGATAAATAGTTTTGTTTTGTTATGTCATTGCTGTATAGATATAGTCTAGTGATTTAGTGAATAGTGTGGTTCTTTGTAAAAGGCAGTTAGCAGGGGTATGCCCCTAAGAGGTTGTAGTGTGTTTCATGCTTTTATGAAAGGAGTGCTTATCTAAAAAAAAAAGTTGCTGCTCTCAAAATACTACTAAAACAGTGCCCCCTTAAACCTCTTAGCATCGAGGAGCTACAGGAACGTTTTGTTGTAGAACCATGCCTCCAAATCAAAGTCAAATGGTATCAAGAGGGCAAGCCTAGAGACCCAAATCAATTTATGTACACATTATCATACTTCCTTCATTGATAGTCCAGAGCATCGGTATGCACAAAAAATGATAGCAACGAAAAATTTAAAACAGGCATTCATCCCATTGGAGGGGAGATAGAAGTCAAAAAGAGGACAAAACTCTCAAGTCCTACAACCAACACTTCTCACAACTTAAAAAGCAAAACTATGAGCTACCCAAAAGTCACTCCTTTACAAAATCTACCACGACTTCGATCATCAAACCCTCCAATGGAACGGAGGAATAGAGACCGGTCTAAGAAATGGTAGAAGAGATCCCTGAGGAGAAACAACACGCAGTGATAGAGTCACAAATGTTCTGGCTAGTTATCCATGGTGCCCCTCTATGAGAATTTGATTCGAGTTGGCCGTAATTTATGAATTTCTGATTGGCCAACATAGCACTGCAGATGAATTTAACCACAACATCATCAATCTCATGTGACGATTACTCACAAATCGGAAAATCAAATTTACCATGATTTTCTAAGACAATATCAATATGTGCCCTTCACCTTGTAAGTTTTGATGCATAGACGCGGTTGAATGGAGTATCTATTTTACGAGCAATGGAGAGTTGCACAGTAACCAAATCATATGGTGTCTGGTTTCTAATCGAATCGCATGATACCCACGGCATTAGTAGCTTATTAATAAATAGGTGGGGGGAAAATTATGTGCTAAAACTCAAAAAATATGATCTTTACATAAAAAATTATCATTTACCATTCAACGTAATCAAAGAAATAACTAAAAAATTCAATTTCCACAATGTTTTTTAATTAGTCCAAACACTAGCAGCAAACCAACAAACATTTAAAACACTTAAAAAATAAACCAAACGAAGTAACATAATGCCTAAGCCAACAATAACATCTTTCCACTTCTAGGCTTACTCTTACATCAATTATGACTAGTTCTTGAATGCATATGATTTCTACGTCATGTTGTGAGTGGAGTTACTCATACAAAGTGCAGTTTTTTAAGCTTAAGCTTAACAGCAAAATTCCAAATAAAAAATACTTCAGCTTTTTTTCACCACATACGTAATATCAACTAATTCATTTAGATTTATACATACGATTAGCATAAAGAGGCCAGACTGGCACAAGATTCTAGCACATTGATATTGGCCTAATTCTGACCAAAGTTTGTCTGAAAACCTTACAAACTAGTACATGTATCAAATAAACCTGTAGTATGTAGTAACTGGTTGGACACATTAAAAGTATTTCCCAGAGCAACGTACGAAAAATAAACAAGCTAGTGTTTACTTTCTTCATTATGTTCAACTATCCACATCCTTTCTCCCACCTTGAGCACATGGATAATGACAAACTACGATCTGGTCATTTCCCCAATCTATAGGTTTCTTGAAATGAAATGTTAGTCAATCTACCTCCTTGTTGGGTTATGAATCTCATGTCAACCACAGGGTAGTCGTATGCGCTACGAACAGTGGCGGAGGCAAGATTCTTAACGTGGGAGACCGAATCACATGTAGTCATAAATTAACAATAAAATATCATCCTCATATCGCAATAACAAAATTTTGAGGGGACCTTTTTTCATAATTTTTACATACAAAACCTAAAATATAGTAGAAATATTGAGATAATTGGGTGGTTTGCGGGGACCTGAACTCCCCGCTTGCACCCCTATGTCTGCTACTGACTGCAAACCAACTCATATCTAAAGCAATCATTACCTTAACTCGTAAACTTTAACTCCATGACTTCCTTCATGACTTCATAAAACGATCAGCTCATTGAAGGCATAGGTACAATAATTGTGTTCCTCTTTCACCTTTTTACAGCAGGGGGCTATCCCAAAACTTCAAGTGTACTTCTGTATTTTTACATTGCAATATTTTAAAAGTACAATTTAAGACAAAATTACCACTTACAAAGTGTTACTACGATCACTTCACACATTGGATGTTACATTTAAAAAAGAGACTAGGCCAATTTTTCATTGTTATCATCTATGTTAGATCGATCCACCTAAATGTATAAACGTGCTAAAGACTCGACACTTGGATGAAGGTATGAGATTCATGTCCGGCACATTTAGTTGGACATACTTGTAGAAAATGTATTTCATAATTTAAACTTACCATAACTACGCAACGAACTCCAGTAATTTGCATGAAATGCCCTAAAGCACTTGGTAAACCCCATTTCCCCAAGAAAATAAAAGAACTACGCTAAGAAAATGTCAGAAATTCGAAAGTTTTGGCGCATCCCCAAGTCCTTGAGATGTAAATTGAATGAATTTGACTCTTTGACACACACCTGCACCTGATACCCACACCCAATCCCGGTAACACATGTTATCAATAGGCCTACCACACTTTTGGATACGCACAGAGTCGTCAATGCATTATTTACCTAGTACTCGCATGTCGACAAGAAGGTTTGAGCCAAAACATGGCTCCAAACAAGAAAAGAGTAACAACTCTTGCAGTTTGGGAGTACAGTAAGTCCATGGAGAAGTACTAGAACATAAACAGTAATAACTAGGGCTACAAACGAACCTAGTTACTCACGAGCAATGAGCAGCTCAGTTCATTTAGTAATCAAGTCAAGCTCGAGCTCG
>BPLS01000350.1:180093-202373 GCA_019656275.1 Rhododendron kiyosumense | reverse complement strand
GCTTTTTCTCTAATTTGGAGAGGAAAAACACAAAACAGGCCTGCACCAAATGTGCTAAAAGGACTTGGGGATCTAGCGGTTCTGCAAGCACTGCAGGAACTATAGGGCGCCAAAACAACGTCGACATGTACATGAGAGGAGGTAAAAAGGCTTTTTCTCTAATTTGGAGAGGAAAAACACAAAACAGGCCTGCACCAAATGTGCTAAAAGGACTTGGGGATCTAGCGGCTCTGCCAGCGCTGCAGGAACTATAGGGCGCCAAAACAACGTCGCCACTCGAGTTTTAACGGAATGCACCCAAGGAACCGAATTTGAAACGTTTGCTACGTTTTGATTGGAAAATATTTTGTAGACTGGACCGTTGTCACCCTCGATATCTAAGGTTCGGGAGCCAAGTCAAAAGATGGGAAGAGTTTTATAGCACCCCTTTCACCTAATCCGGAGATTAGTCTCTACTCGGACATTTTGTAAAACGTTTGCATTCTTCTCTCATTAATCATTTTTAGCCACTTAGGGCGGGAAACAGTTAAAAAGGAATAAAACTGTAACATGTTGACATGATATAGTAAAATGGCATGCTTGCTTTGTTGAAACGAATAATAAAGATTGAAAACAAATTTTTGTGAACGTTTTAAACAGACTGGGATACACTAATTTGGAGTGACATGTGCAGGAAGAGACTAGCATGTACTGACCAAGTCACTGCATGTTGACCTAACCAGCGTACGTCCTACCACTACCAGAGTGCGCCAGTAAGTCTAAGCTCACAGCTCTTATTTTCAACTCTCTGGGCTCTGAAAATGACCAATGCACATTCAGGACAAACCACGCAGATATATCACAGTTAATATATATTTACAAACAGCTTAAATGGCTTTAGAGCCATAAAATAAACAGAACACTCCATAAATAATGTGGGGGGAAATAGACAGAGGCCAAGACATAGTTGCCATGCAATGGCCAGCCATTGGACTGGTAAGAACCGCCATATGCAGGTAGTAAGCTACCGTACACCAGTTACACCCCATGTCCAGTGTTTTGCTTTGCACTTTCTGGATTCTGAAACATGACCAAAAGAACCCGAGAGACATTTCATAGCAGCAGAAATGAATATTGAATATTACAACTATGCAGTTCTAAATATTGAAAGCAATAAACTGATTTTATCATGCTTTAGAGTGATGAAAATGGAAAGAAAGACAGAAAATAGTTAGACACTGATCCCCACATCAGTACTGCACGTACTGCCATTACTGACGTACGTGAACATATGTCTGGCGTGCGCCAGTTCTAGTTGCAGACGATTTTAAAACATTGCTAGCTTTAGGGCCAGGACTGGTTGTAGGCAGCATGCTCTTAGGAAATTTCGTTTTCCCGAAAGACGCAAGGGCCCGAATCGAAAGATTGTGAGAGCGATAGCAAGCGCTCGAAATACAAAGTCACCACTGGGGGCAGCATGCCCTTAGGAAATTTAGTTTTCCCGAAAGAAGCAAGTGCCCGAATCGAAGGACCGCGAGCACGAATGGCAAGCGCTCGGAATACAGAGTCGCCACTCGGGTTTGAAGGTCTGACACCCAAGGAATCTTTGAAGTATTCGCCGCGCTATTTGATTTGAAAAAGTGAAGGTACCAGTCCGTCATAACCATATCTGGCTTCGGGAGCCAGATAACGAGAGGGAAGGGTTTTAAGGCATCCCTCTCGCCCAATCCGGAGATCGGTCTCTACTTAGGCATTTTATGAAAATATTTGTGATTCTTCTTTTATTAATCGATTTTTAGTCAATTAGAGCGGGAAAATAGTTAAAAAGAAATTTAAAACTGTAACAATTTGCAAGATGTGATTGAAAATAGCATGGATAGATGAAATGTTGAATAACGTATGAGATAAAATCCAACACTGTGATAAAATATCAAAATAGTGCATTGTATGAATTTGAAGTGAACAGTGGCCAACTTGCATGCATGAATCTACGTGCATGCAAGTCACTAGCGCGCGCCAAACCCATACACAGGCGTGTGTGTCAATGCTCCATCAACAGATTAAATTTTATCCCCTTCTGGGCTCCAGAATGACCAATACTCACCCAGGGGCAAGCCAAACAGTTTATATGTACAAAAAGAAATTAATAATTACGAACAGAAGACAATGAAATGAAATACAACCCCTAAACAGTGGGGGTATTAAAACAAAGGCCAAAGGCCTAATTACCCATGTCAAAACTAGTTACTGGAAATGAGTGGACCCGCACGAGTCTATCCGAATCGTTCAGTAAATGTAAAACATTTTTTCAAGGGTCCCTACCAAAAATCATCTCAATCTGATGCCTGTAGATGCTCGATCCAATAATTTAATTTTTAATTCAAATACTGGGATAATGAAAAGTTATATGATTGGATTGAGCAACTATATGAATCGGATTGAACTGATTTTTCGCGGAGGCCCTTAAAAAAATATTTTCCATTTAATGAATAGTTCAGATCATTTATGATGGATCTGTAATAAGCCCTATACAAAAATATGTGCGAGTATCATTACTGTTTTCGTAATCATTGGTCAGTTTTTCTTCGTTATAGTTTTTTCGTGGACTTAAACTCCTTTCTTTCTAATATCTGAATGCTAAAAATTTGTTCTCTTAGCTTAAATGCAACCCCTTCACGCGTGATGGCACCATCTCATCATCTCTCACCTAAATAAACACCCAACTCCCTCAGAGAAACGACGTCGCCTCGTTTAAGTTGTTTTGCTCTTGCGTGTTGGCACCATCTTATTTAAGTTGTTTTGCTCTTGCGTGTTGAAACCCGACCGGATAATAAAAATTTCCCCAATACCCGCCCCTGTTGGATAACGGATTTACCCACCCCCGTCCCGCCTCACCCCATCCTTTTTTTTCTCTTGGGCTTCTTGGGCTGTGTAAAACATTTTTAAATTAGGCCCATCCTTGACCCCATCCCACTGCCTACCAAATCAAAAAGTGTTGTTGAATCAGCCCAAAAAAACTTTAAAATGTAAAATCAATCCATGCCTATTTTATAATTAGGAATAAAAATGTACGGACATGTATATAAATGCATATACATATATTATATATATCGGGGCGGGGTACTGTCACCTAGAACCTTACCGAAACCTGGTCAGGTTTTTGAATTTCTACCTCGACCCCGATCCTATACCCGAAAATGTGATGGAAACTCTGCCCTTTTCGGAGGGGCAGGGCGGGTCTGATTGCCAATGCCAAGCCTAGTGCCAGAGCTATGTTGTGGAGGGTGTGGCACGTGCCACTTCCAGTTTCAAAAATATCAAAAAAAATACTGTAAATATTTAAGTATAAATACATATATAGGCTCCACTCTCCATACGGTTGTCAATTCCAAGTTGTCAAATCTCTGTCCAAAATGTTCTTCACTATTTTATAAGGATCCTAAACAAAATATTTTGAATAAAATGAGCGACTAAAATTATCTTTATAAAACCTAAAACAGAACACAAAAAGGTACTCCATCCGTTCCTTTTTAAGTGTCCTGTTTCGTAACTTCAACTTATTAAAAAGATATCATCATTATACTTTTCACATCAACTTTTTTCTCTACTTTCCCTACTTACCCCTCATCATTACACTTTTACTCATTCACTTTTCAAAATGGAATATACTTTTAGGGCCAAAATAGACAATACACCAACTTTTACCCACTAACTTTACAAAATTGACACTTATTAAGGGACAGCCCAAAATGAAATATTGAACTCTAAATAAAGGACGGAGGGAGTATATGTACTCATAGCTGGTCTTTTGTTTTTTTGATCAGATCATAGCTGGTCTTTAGAACGATATTTTTTACCGTTGGTATGGAGTTACTATCTGCTTTATGGATTATTAAATACCCATAATGACCTCTATAGTCTATACAGAATCAAAACATTGTAGCCATACAGAGATTTTTGCTTAAAATGACCCAACAATTATTGCCCATTTGACCTTGTGCCTTTTTTTTTTTTTTTTCCATGTTTTCTATGCACAGTTAGCCGCTTGCTACAAAAAGCAAGCAACAGCCTCAGATACCTTGATAGTGTATACTGTCCAAGAACCGCAGTATGGTTCTTCACTGATTGGTTAGCAATAAACAGAGTCGGGGGCTCGGGGCCAGGATTTAAAAATGCTAGAGGTATATCAGGTGTGGCACATCTCAGCCACCTCTCTCACATACAGGTGGGGCCCACTGGAATTGGGCCTACCTGTATGTGAGAGGGGTGTGGCTAAGGTGTGCCACACCCGATGTGTCCCCAGCACCTCTTGCGAGGATTTTACTCCAATAGTGGCAAAATGTGAAGTAGTGTGGGTGCTTAGCAGCGGTACCAAGCGGCCGATCTAGCCGTTCATCTCGGCACGGATGGCTCAGATCTAATCCGAGCGCATAAACAGTCAGATTAGCCGATCGACACCGCTGCCAAGCACCCTTGATTGACAGTATCCTCAGGTCCGCAAAATCCCCAACTCCGCGAAATGTATACTACAAAAATAAAAAAATGCATAATATGAATAGTCATTGACTCCAGAAAAAATTAAAATAACATAGTAAAAAGTTAAAACTATAGTAAATGATGTTTGTCATTTACATATGGAATACAAAAAAAGGCTAATTTAGTTTTGGAATATTATTTTAGGTCTCCTCTCTTAAAAAAAAAACTTTAGGACTACTATGTAGAAAAGAAGTTTTCCGGAAAAATCTTCTATTGCTATTCAGGAAAATATCTTCTTGTACTATTCGGTATTCAGGTCAGGGTGGGACAGATACGAACTTGAGTAAGAAAGAAATTAAGGCCGTTTCAAAGATTTCCAAATACGGTACCTGTATGTACTCTGCTGTTCGCAGATGATACCTATTCCACGTGTCACGTTTTCCTTTCTTTATCGTACATAGGGAGAGGTCCTTTGCAGTTTTACTGAATGTCTATTTTGCCCGTAGGAACTCATGACTACATTTTGGCTTTTGCACTTTCGGTCTTTCGGAAAGAAAACAACTGTGTGGACTTACTCGCAGAGGGAGTTCTTACTCATGCTTTAGGATTTACTTTATTTTATGTTACACAGCCTTGGGTATTGTCTCAATTATGTGAAGATATTGTAGAAGTTAAATACCCCAGATTTATTATTGCTTAATTTGGTTAATCGCTTTTTTACCAAAAAAAATATTTACAGCATGTTTTTACTTTTTGGGATTTTTTCTTCTACTGTATTTTGTACCGGTCATGCATGTTTTCACTAGCCAAAAAAAGGAAAACAATTAAGCATTTTTTTTCGTCAGATTTGCATTAATTAACAAGTTTTAGTATTTTACCATCTCGTTCACAATAAGAAAAAAGGTGTCCACAAATTTATTTTTTTTGCTACAGTAATTTTACTTACAAACTTGGGTACAGCTTATTCACTACTGAAAATAACTTGACATTTCACAATAACCTCCAAAAGAGTACTTTCATTATAAAAGGGAGGAAAACTAGGGTTCCTAACTAGAGTTCCGCCCTGAAAGTACTTTCATATGTGCAAGAGTACTCTCAGAAGTATGACAGGAAACCAGCCGCACTTTACTCCTGGCACATTGGGAAACAACGTTAATTTGATTGCCTGGATCTCTCCGTACGTACCTCATTCATAACAAAATGTTAGTAGATAGGACGAGCCCACCGGCCCCACCTACGTACGAAAATTGCACTGTACGAGCTGGCTAGCTAGCTAGCTGGAGACCCATAGGCTAGAATTACTCCTAATTTATTTTGAGGAGGGTGAAGGGTCAACTTTAAAATATAGAATTTATGGAACGCTAAAATTAAAGAGGGGATATTATATATATGCTCCACGGCAAAGGAGATACGGAGTTATTTGAGATCCGTGTATACGCTTACCAAAATCATCTGGTGTGCATTAAAATACATAATAAATTGTGTAGAACTCATCTTGGGATCCTACACAAATAATATTGGGGCCTCCCAATTTGTTTGAAACATGTTTTAAGAATTTTTGTAAGAAAAAAAAAACAGCTTATTTTGATATTAATAAAAACTTGATTGATTTTCATCCCTAAATTCAAAGAGACTAAAATTGAATAATCGATCCAATATTAAAGTAAGTTGATTTTTTTTTGTAAGGTCCCCTAAAATAATAGTTGACCTAATTGCACGGCTCCGATTATTATCACAGGATTCCGAAAATAAGTTTAACGAAATCTGGTGTATATTTCCATAGTTCGGCTTGCAAATACCTCCTACTTATAGTGAAAATCCACATTTTGTCACTAAGATAACCGTTTTGTGACTACTTCTATTATCACTATGAGCATCCGCAATGAAAATAATCAAAATCAATAACCAAAATGTGTCACATCAACATTTGATTATCCATTTAGTTCATAATCAAACTTAACAACCTCTACCTTTACATTGGTTATTTTTGCATCACTAATCAAAAAAAATTCCACAATACACAATGTGCAGATGTCCAATCGTAAACGAGTTCCAACCACGCACCCGACCATACCAAATTATTCATCTCGATGAGATGATTTCAATGTGAGGTGTTTTTGAGTTATTGAGTTTTAAGTTTGGTTATTGGGTGGTTATTGAGTTTTGGTTATTGATAAAAGTTGTTAAGTTTGGTTATGGAATGGGTGAAATTTAGTTATTTGCTAAAAGACTTGTAATTTTGCTTATTACAATGTAAGGTATTTTTTAAGTATTATTGTTAAGTTTACTGATCCACACTCATTTGCTTATTACGATGGAGATGCTCTAACAAGTAAAATATGTGTTACTACACGTTGTCACAAGAACTTGCGTCCGAGAATCGTGGAAAAAACTTTCTACTATCAAAATTCGATTGCCTTAAATCTCTCAAAAGTAAAGAATTAATTGGATAGAAAAGAGTAATTACCTTCGTCGCCCATACTCAAACCTGGGGAGATTATTCATTATCTCAAGGGCAAGGACACATGGTGCCCCAACTACTCTCTTCGTCACATATTTGTGTGAGCTCCATACCTTGTGAGGAGCCTACACAAATATGTGGTGGAAAGAGAGATTGGAGCAGCACGTATCCTTGCCGGGTTCAAATCCTCTCCCCGGATACTCTCTCTCAACATCTTGGGGATGTTTTAACCTGGAGCTGACAGATGATCCTTGCCTAGAATCCAGATCCTCCACCCACATTCTCTCTCCGGACTAAGTTTGGGGTTTTGAGGTTACTGGTTGCACGAACCATTTAGTAGTTCCAAGGTTTGAAATTTTTAGTAAGTTGTACAAAAAATTCAGTGAATCTTGAAACCGGTCTGGGGCATACCTATCCGTACCTTTTGGATTTAATACTTGAATTAATCATCCGGACACTGATTCTAAAATTGAAAAAACCATGAAATATGGATTAAGATTGGATTTTCATTTGAAAATCGTGGATTATCCGAAACGGACCATGAGATATTTAAAAAAAACATAATATGTATATATATATATATATATATCTAACATATATTAAATAATTACTCCCTCCGTCTCTAAATAAGTGTTCGGCGCGCAAAACTAAGCTTTACAAAACTTGCATATTTTTTATAAAAAAATTTAATTTTTTTATCACAATCTAATAGAACTTATTGCTATCTATTGATTTGTGAAAAAAAAAAATTAATTTTAATTTTTTTAACGAAACAAATGCATCTTTTTAAAGGTCTAGTTTTGCGAGCCGAACACTTATTTAGGGACGGAGGGAGTATAATTTTACACCTATTTTTATAAATTATTTTTAACTATTTGCTGGAACCTGAAACTGTTATGTGTTTACTGTAATGTAATGACTTGATGTAATGTATTTAGATGACTGGGAAATGGGAACTACTGAATTACATGGGAAAAAATTTGCAAATCCAGGTTTCTTTCTTCTATGGAAGATGACAGATTAAATGTTTAAGAAACTGGAAATTTTATTCTTACTAATTGCTTACTTGGTTATTGGTTAATGTAATCCGTAGACAAAATTGAACCCGAACCGTACGACTTTTGGTACAGACACATATTTCATTTAAAAAAAAATATGTGACTCGCAGATTAGGATTGGATTCAGAGGAATCCGATTCGATCTGAACTGCGCCCAGCCCTAATGTTTAGCCACCATTTGTTCGAACATATATGCAACCTCATGCACCTGAACCTACTAAGCACTGAGTAAATGAGAATACCCAAAACAAATCAGCTTCCTCTATTTAAAACACCACAGCAAATGATAACAGCTTAGCCTCATAACAGAGGAGGTCAAACTTTTGCTATTCTTCTTCACTCACTCCCTCTCTCTCAACCTCAGTTACAATACCACTACACCACCAAAAATCACTGAACTCTTGCTTCCGAGACTACAAGAGTTGAGGTGAGTGGCTCCATTGTTATAAATGTAAATAGTTTTTGGGTCCTTCTTCTGTCATTATTTTTTGTTGCCCCTGTGGGCCGTATCTGTTTCTGCTGCTCGAAGGGTGTCTCCTTCCTGGTACATGTTGTGGCTGCTTCTCTAGGTGTTTTCTGGTATGCGGTGTTTCTTCCTGGTTTAAAGATGGTCCTATATATCAGGTGTTCATTTTCCTCTCTGTAAAGGATCTGCTATGTTTTCAACTCTTTTGTACTCCTAGCTTTGAGAGGGATAAGAGATGTTTTGGGGTTGCCAATCCAGAAGGAAAGTTGCTAAAAAGGTCCTAGTCTATTTGTCCACTAAAGTGAAAGTAAGGGCTCAAGGTGGATCAGGTTGTGTTGTTAGCAAAAGTGCTCCTAATTGCCTTAGTATTATGGTAATGTTTTGGAAGGGACAATCATTTCTGCTTGTACTGCTTGGAGGGCGTTTCCAGCGATGATGTTGGCTCTCTTATCTGTTGTAGGAGGTTTTATTTAAGTTTAATTTCTGGCTAGCTCTTGTGGCCCTTTGAGTTTTCTACTCTCTTCCAATGCTCTATTAGAAGTTTTTTTCCTTTCCCTATTCCATGCATCAATATCATTGTTTAGGTTTCTTTTCCCTTGATGTACCTGTATCAACTTTCTAATAATATAATCTTGTTGCTGATAAAAAAAAATAAAAAATAAAAAAAACTTCAAGGGGTATTCGGATCTCAAATCTTTTTTATTTTTATAAACCCGTTAGTTTTAAGCCAAACAAAAGAATGTTTTTTTTTTGCTCGGCAAACGAAACTTTTATAACACTCGAAGGGATACATCGAGCGGTTCGAACATAGTAAGATAACACGCTTACTCGATCAAACCAGAAAAAGAGAAAAAGAACAACAAAACAACCTATGCACTGCCCTCCAACAGAAAGTTGGAATAGCACAACACCTCACCCTCAACCAATGTTACAACTTCAACAATCTAACTCCAGCCAAAAATATTCTAAAATCCTCCACCGAATACACATTTATGTCAAATTTTGCTTTAACCCACATTGCAACTCTAGACTTAATCAGCTCACCCACTTCCTCCGCACTTGTAGAAACATTGATGAACACATAGGCATTTCTTGCCAACCACAAGTACCACAAGACCACAAAGAATGTTAATCCTTCAAATTAGGAATTTAAAAAAAGGGACAAAAGTTTGATGTGGTTTTGACTTTTGAGTCTGTTCATACCATAATGGTATTTGAAGTATATGAAAAAGGCTGGTAGAGCTGTGGGTCAGGACTTCCTTTTTTTTTTCCCCATTGATGGATAAATATTGTTTGACCTTTTTCAGACATTCTTAAGACTTCTAAGGATGGACAATTTAACCATCTATGGCCATGTGAATTGGTTCCTTTTATATTTTACCTTAGTCATGGATTTTCATTGTATATATTTAGTTCATATGTAAGATTACCTCCAACTTATTCGATTTTTATGCCAATTAATCGATTTTTAATTATGTATTGAGCTGTATTTGTATTTTTTGCTTCTTTTATACAGGTTAAGTTTCTATGAGAAAGAAATGTAGGTGTCGTGATCCGTAGCGAGCAAGAACTTAATCAAATTCGCATGCGAGGGGTAAGCCTATAAATGCCATCATTTTTTACGTTATGTGTTTTCTACTGTTGTTTTTTATTTAGTTAGTATAATTGCTTACTTATAGGAAAATGCAAAGGCAAAGAACAAAAAAATTTCTAAGGAAAAGAAAACTACAAGTGGTATGATTTCACAGATATTGTTTTCAGGATGTCTATTAAGGTAGACCAAGTAAATATAGTAAAAAAATTGTGTTGTCTTCCTATCAAAGTTTTGAGCTTTCTAATGGTACATGTGGCAGACCAAGTACAAAAACCCTCGTTCTTCTTAGTAACATGAGTTTAAAATAGAGAATGATACTCTTTCCTTATGCATTATTCACAGTTGAGGAAATTCCCTTCAATATTTGCTTCGTCCATAGTTAAACTGCATTTAAGAAATGGATGAACATAAATATGTTCTTATTCTTCAGCAAGAGAAAGGAGCAATTGAGTGATCCAGTGTACAACTATATTTTGCCATTTATTTTTTGAAATATGTTTGTATATACATTGTTCGTATGAATTTGCGGGAAATAGGAAATTCTCACGATTGTAATGTTGTTTACGTTATTAAATTTGTGGCATTGAGCAACCCCTCTAAGATGAGAAATTCTTTATCAAACCAGTTGTTTTTCTATACATTGTTCTCTGAGCCCTTAGGGATTCAGTGCACAAGTATCTCATAACTTTTTAATAAATCCTAAACTAGCCATTGGGGCTAGGGATTTGGTATACTACAGCTAAAAATATTGAAATTACGAACAAATAACTTTCTTTTAGCTTCTATTTTCATTCACACCAAATAACCTTCTTTGGTAATGGACTCTTTCCTATTATTAACTTCTTCTTTTTTAGCTTCTATTGTGAAGCCATTGATTTTATCTTCTATTTGCAGTCACACTAAATAACTTTCTTTGGTAATGGACTCTTTTTTTTTTTTTAATCAGCAAATTTTTTTATTAATCACTGAATTCAAAATTTACAGGGATTAAAAGGACAAGGGCACAAGAAAATTAAAATTACTTAATTTTCATAGGTATCCGAGACCCAAACGCAGGTCAAATACACACTCCTCGATAATTCATTTTAGTCATGTTCAAAAATGTATTGCGTCGTGCCTCCAGACATGGGCAATTTCTAGTAATATGTATATGTATACATATGTAACATATATTAAATAATTATAATTTTACACCTATTTTTATAAATTATTTTTAACTATTTGCTGGAACCTGGAATTGTAATGTGTTTATTGTAATGTAATGACTTGATGTAATGTATTTAGTTGACTGGGAAATGAGAACTATTTAATTACACGAAAAAAATTTGAAAATCCAGGTTTGTTTCTTCTATGGAAGATGACAGATTAAAATGTTTGAGAAACTTGCAGAAACTGGAAATTTTATTCTTGCTAATTGCTTACTTGGTTATTGGTTAATGTAATCCGTAGACAAAATCGAACCCAAACCGTGAGACTTTTGGTCCAGACAAGGATTTAATTTTTAAAAAAAATCGTGACTCACAAATTAAGATTGGATTCATAGGAATCCGATCCGATCTGAAGTGCGCAGCCCTAATGTTTAGTCACCGTTTGTTCAAACATATATGCGAACTCTTGGAATTCCATTGAGTTGATGTCAATTAAGCTTATATATAAACAAGAGAAAGGCATTGAAATACACTTCCATTGATACTCAATTTAAAAAAGCAATGATGCTGACCTCGTTAGTTAGTCTTCACTCTTTTATTATCTTTTTCACGTCGTTTAATTGGTCGAACTAAATTATGAAGAGAAATATGTTGGCACCAACTTTAATTGTTTGGAGTAACTCTTACATTTATTCGTTGTACCATGCTTGCATCTCATAAACTTCAGTTTGCCTTACATTTACCTTGGACTTGGAAAATTGATGAGACAGAGAGAGGAGGAGGACTTAGCTTAAGAAGAACGGAGCTATACCACATTGAATACAAAAATGAGCATTTATGAACAAAAATTTAGCTCAATAGAGGTAGCAAAAAAGGTGCACATTATTCTGTTGGAGCGCCGGCACGAAAGCATTGGATTTCCGAACCCAAGAATTCGCCAAAGTGGAACCGACTACTTTATTGACATTCCCGCAAATGGAGATAATTTGAAGAACTGCCTCAGGAAAACGGAATGCAAGAATATTTTTCAAGAAGTAATACAAGAGGGATCCATAGTTTTTGGAACGCGGGTATCACCAGCTTACAAAAAAATTATCAGGTATTTATAATACTATCTTTTATTCTAGTATTTATATTTCAAAGGTTATTAGTAGTGATACTTGTTGCTTGACCGAGATTCCTTGCTGAAACATACTCTGAATTGGTCCAATATCAACAAAATCAGCATCAGATGGAGTAGAAGTAAGTACACTCAAAATTTGAAGGAGTCTTCACATAGATCAAAACAGTCCACCCAAAAACTCAAACTTCTAATATTAGCAAGATGTCAGCAAGTGTTCGCTTTTCACTCTGATAGCATCAGTTGGAGTGTAAAACAGGCAGACTCAGAATCCACATCCAACCTATCGGTGATACTTATATCCAATAGACCTCTTAGCCTTCCCCAGAATTAGGAGTTGAAAAGAGGGATGTTACACACCTGAACCTACTAAGCACTGAGTAAATGAGAATACTCAAAACAAATCAGCTTCCTCTATTTAAAACCCCACAGCAAAAGATAACAGCTTAGCCTCAGAGGAGGTCAAACACTGATGAAAACATTCTTAGCCCTTCAAAACTATGAAGTTGTAGAGTATTGGAAATTCAGACAATAGCATACCTACACCTTGAGCCATCATCCTTTTGCATCACCGTCAGAATTTGAGAACTTCCTATTGTCTGAATCGTTAGCATCATCCTTTTAGCTTCATTTGTAACTATATATAACTTGATTTTGTTTAAAACAGGGAGTTGATTGGGGTGAACCTAGCATTGCAAAACTCGGGTTTAATCTGTTCATACAAGTTGACCGACATCACATTGTTGTATGAAAAAAATAAAAATGCTACCGCTCACGTGACCGTGTGCGTATTCCGTCCTCAGCGTAAGTTACCCATTCATCTATGTATAAAGTATTGCATATTTAGTGCTTAAGTGCCCCTATGATTTCTCCATTTTCTTTAAAGATTAACTAATGTTTGAGTTTGCAACTGTTTTGTCTGTGTAGACTCGGATAAAGATGCAGAGGGAACATCGAAACAGCTAGGTGGAGAGGGGTGGACAGGTCTTAACACGTTCATAGATAATGTGAACAGATGTGTTGGATTTCAGACCTGGGTTAAAGCAAAAAATGAAATGGTCATGTTAAAGACGTACATTGCCAATGGGCAAATAGAGTAAGTTTTTTCTATTTTTTTTATTACATTTACCTATCTGTATAAATTTCATGATCACCAAAATTCTAAATTGAAATTCCCTTATGTTATGTAGTGGGATCTTTGACATTCCATTTTTTTGGAGCCGCAACGATACAATTCACTTCATTCACTCCTTATGCTCCTACTTGAAAGAGAAAGGACTTAGAGCTAAGATGTGGGTTGCAGAAACAAAAGAGGTGTTTGATAATTGGGAAGAAAAGGCCAAACAAAATGAAATAGTCAAAAAGCTTATGGAGCAGGATGAGGAGGATAGAATGAGGTTAACACCTGCCCATCGTAATAGTATACTTGGTGAGGATATAATCCGTGGCTGCGTGGAGCTGATGAGAGACTGTTACGTTCATGTGAAGAGAATGTGTTCCGCACCAAAATTAAAAGAATATAATGTAAGTTTTTAACACTTAGGCTCTGTTGATTTGGACATAAAATATATTTGCCAACAATAGAGCATTAGTTTATATAATTTGTACTCACATGCTTATTACTAGAGTTATCTTAAAGGTTGTTTAATTTTCAACTATTTTCTTCTTATTTTTCAGATTCAGACACAAGAACAACTGCTAATGGTATTTGAAGAAGTGTTCCCCAATCACATCGAGGTATTAGCGCATCGAGCTCATCAACTCAAAATACTCGGGCGCTGAATCATGTAAGTGTGATCATGAGTACTCAGTTAATCATCTTTTTGTTCTTCCAAGTTAGAAATTGAATTATTGGTATAGCATGAGTTTGCTTTATTTAGTTTAACGACAATTTGTAAGCTCCCAACCCAATCCAAAAATACCATAAAATAGCCCCCTCCTCACGACGACCGCCACCACATGCAACTCACACCCTCACCTTCTGGATGTGGCTCCCCAAAACTAACAAAGCCTTCTTCATTCCAGTCATCAAGAAGGCATCACTATATCTTCGACTGTGAAATGCACATTAATAAGGAATTTGGGCTGCGATGGAGTAAATCATAAATGCATGGTTAAAAGTCGCGAAAACCACACCTCAAATATAGTGTATAACCATGGTATGGGTCTTATTGGGAAGATATGGTAGTTTTCAAATGGCATGAGTTGCTTATCGAATTTTGTTGACTAAAAGTTTCAAAATTGGGCGCAAGCTCACCAGACACATGGTTATGAGAAGGGTTCCGGTAACCAAAATTAAGGCATGGAAGTTTCATACTAAAGAAATGATAAATGAGAGCATAAAACAAGAGACTCACGAGTGGAATGGAGAAGGTTGATCATACAAAAACTATATATGTTGAAGTGCACTTAGCTTTAGAAAGCACAAAAAAGAAAATGAAAGTACTTCCAAAGGCTATTGAAGTTTTTTCCCGGTATAACAGTTAGTTTGATTGAAGAATCCAAAATTGTCTGTTGGTCAAGAAACTGCTTACTCTTGTCGCTGTTGCCAACTTGGCATTGTTTTCCATTGAAACACAAATCCAAAAATGAAGCATCAATGCTGTTATTTGGTAAGAAATCTGGACTACTGGGTGCTTAGATCCATAGAAACCTTGAGCAGCCAATTTCACAGTGCATTAATGCCAGAGGGATGGAATTGGTGGTTTGTACAGTATATACTTTGTGGGAGGAGACATAGGAAATTAGGAATTGTTTTTGATTGTTTTCCTTTTTCTATCTTTTCCTTCACTTATAACATGAAGCATAGTATTCTATTCCCTCTACTTTATGTATTTCTAAAATGGTCTGTAACAACTCAGGTAACGTGTTGATATTCATATTACATATATTACTCTTCACTCTTCAGCTCAAAATCATTCTTAGTTCTTGCTGGGCTCATTAATTTGTTTGCCTTGCAAGGGGAGGTTTGGGGTTTGAGTCTATGGAGAGACATCGAGAACCCTTTGGTTGTTCATTCTAATTCCCCGCTAAACCCCCACTGATGTATACAATATTAGGAAAGGAAAAAAAACTCTCGCCCTCTGCCTTAATTACTTACTATTATCTTTTCCTTCTTTATTTTATTCTCCTTACACAGCTATTCACACCACGTTGATTACCTCTCTGGCTATGCATTAAGGTGGTGAGGCCACCAATTCTTTTTTTTTTTTTTTCTTTTTTTCACTAATGAGTAAAATACGTGTTACTAAATATACAAGTTGGCCACCTATTCTTTTACACAGTTCCATTTGCAAATCATGTTCAACTCAAAATTTATACTAGCACCTTTATTTGAATTTTCAAAATTTATTGTGATTGGTGTGGAGCATTAATCCAAGAGTATAGAAACTATTTGGTTGTCAAATAGTACATAGCTAGCTTGGAAAGGTGCAATAACCCTCTAATGAATGCTTTAATACTTGCACTTTTAACTGTGACCTTTGAAGAGAAAATCGTTCAAGCATTACATCAAGTGTTGCTTTTACCTCTTTTCAGGAGGGATGCCATGAAATAGCTGGGGGATGTTAGCCTCTTGACCGACCTGTTTCGAAGTTTTCAAGAAAATCGTTAGGGGGATGTTAGCCTCTTTTCAGAAGGGATCTGGAGCCTTCTTTTTATTCGATGTTGTTTTAAAACTTGTTGGTTTGTAATAACTCATACCTTACTTTGCATGCATGCTACACTACTTATTTTGCATGCTTTGTGGTTGGCCCGTGGTTTGGGTGTTGGCTTTCTTACTTCGCTAAGTTTAGAAGTTGTGCCCGTGGTTGGGGCTTTTGATGCTTTTGGTTATGGTTATGCTTCGTTGTGGATATACTTTTCTATGGTTCTAGATGTACATGTGTTGCTAGCTCCAGTGTTGATGTTAATATTGATATGCATGATTAGTCCTTGGCATAACCTGTGATAGCTTATGTTGTTGTTTCCGTTTTGCTATTTATTATGCCTTTGCTATCATATTATCTATACTACTTGTGGTACGTTGGATGAGTTGGATCTTTGCAGGTTTTTGTCAAAACTCTTGAAGCTTCTTTGTCTAGTTTTTGTCAACAAAAAGATGTGATTTATATTTTAATTGTTTTTTGATTTCTACTTCCTTGCACAGTCAGTCCACTTCTACAGTATATCTCTTTGTGATTGTAGCGGGAATCAAGCATATTTTTTGGCAAAGTTAGCAGCGTCTTCCAGAATCCAATTAGAATCTGACACATCATATCATTTTGAGAACGGATGATTGGAAGGGTTCTCAATGGATCTTTTGCTTAGGAAGATTGCATCTCTTAGATATGCATAGTGTTCCTGTTGATTTCAACAGTATTCTAGAATATGCAAAGTTAGTTTAGTTTTAATTTCAAGATGCAATGATGCAGGGTCTGGATGGTTAGGACCCGTTCTTGGCTGTTTGTACTCTTTGCTGAGCATTAGTTCATGTTTTACAAGTTCTATATATTGCTGTATTCTTGCCTAACAAAAATTGCAGGATGGAGCAGTAGTACTCCTGAGTACTACTGAGCGCTCAGGAGTGCAGTCCCGAGCGCTTGGGAGTGATCTTAGAAACAGAGTTGTTTTCTTCATGCATCATTCTATATTTTTCCTTCAACAATATACACATGTATACACAGGCTTACGTGATATAATTTCAGTATGCGCTAACTGTTTATTAGATAGATAATGCAACAAAAAGTATTACAAAAAAATCCCTTAAATGTTTAGTAGAGACCGGTTTTAAATCAGGAGAGGGGGATGCCGTAAAACCCTTCCCCCCTCGTAACGTGCATGGCTTCTAAACCCTGAACGAATCTCTGGTTTTCAATTCAAAGCAAACATTTTCAAACAAAACGATTTCCCGGGTGGTGAACCATAAATCCGAGTGCGCGACTCCTCAAATTTCAAATCAAAACATTATTTTTCGGGCCGCCCCGATCCACCTGGGGATGTGGTAGCCCACAACCGACAAGAGAACCAATGTTCTCTCCCCATACTTGATAAATCCAGCCACTAACGCCGGGATTGACATAATTGAAAGCCAAGAATGTGTCCAAGACATGTAAATAACATAGACTGCAACAGAAACTTGAACCCCTAGTCCGAAAAAGTGTCTCATCCAAAGACGATTATCTTCCACAGAGAAAGCCGAAAATGGTGTCGGGGCCGCCAAGGTGTAACAAAAGAAGAGGCGCCCATATGGCCCTCAACGCGTTGCCGTTGTTATAATCGACTTGGGCATCTGGCTATGAGAGTTTGCCAAGGGCAACAGTTGCTACTCAGTCAGCCATTAAATATGCCGACCAAACAAGGATACTAATTATCCATGCGGACAATATGTATTTTCTGCGATTGCTGGATAAGGAAAGAATGATCTATAAAGTGAGACTTAGGAGAACCAGTAACCGTAGATTCCAAACATCCCAAAGTCTCCTCACCCATGCTAGAGTTAGGTCCATCACGTACACACTTGTCTTCAACACATAAGTTGGGGTAAAAAAAAAAAAGGAAAGTTACGCAAACAAGTTTAAGGCTCAACTTACTTAACTATCTGCAACATTTCAGTTCTGTAAAGCTTAAGATCTTTAAGAATGGACAAAACAAAATTCTTTCTCCCAAACTAACTACTTTAGAGTTCTTTTTTATAACTCAAAACAACTGAGCCAGCTTACTAGCTCGCAGCTTGATTGATGGAACCAATTCCATCACCCATTTGCCGTGGTGGCAACTAAAGCCAGAGCAAGGGTTGTGTGGACTGGCCCCAAAAGAGTTGAAAGAACCTAAGAGGATCCACAAAGGCCTAACCAAAAATTGAAAAACCAAAAGTTGTCAAATCACATTTTGTATTCATTTTAAGGGATTGTTAAAGTAAACAAAATAGACGCCATGATGGCATTATAAAATTACTACATCACTTTTTCGAACCACAAGAAACCAAAAATTGAGAACAAAGAAAATAATTTTTTAAAAACAGATTTTAAACTAATAAAACTGTTTATTAGAAATAGAAAAAAAATCGAAAAAACTTTTTAAAATACAATTTTCGAAAAGAGTTTTTTTAAAAAACAGTTTTCTTTTATGAAGAAAAACATTTTTTGAAAAAAAAATTTGAAACTGTTTTTTAAAATATTTTTTTGAAAACAGTTTTCACGTATGAAATTTTGAAAAAAAGAAGTTTTTGAAACTGGGAGAGAGAGAGAGAGAGAGAGAGAGAGAGAGAAAAAGCGTTTTCATGTGATGATGGTGTATTTAATTGAGAAGATATGGAACCATTAAATTTGTTTAGCGGTAAGAGATTGCTAATTTTGTTATTCCTGAGCAAACAATGCTAACTTTAACAACCTTTCAGTTTAAGAGGAAGCAAATCTTTAAGTCTTAGGTCTTGACCAATAGGTCTAGAGTATTTTAAGGTGATCACATTTAAGTACTAATTGGACATAGGTAATACATTGGTGACCATATTTATGGATTATAATTGCTTACAATTTGAGTTAGGGCCTTAAATGGGATTAAGAATTTCATGTAATGGAGCCCACATAGCACATAAAGTGCCATCAAATGGTGCACAGTGCAGTTATCCTAACATGATTTTTACCTATCATCTGATTGGTCTTAAGGTGATGTATCAAATAGTACTCAAAGAACCCGGCTTCTCTGTGGTCAACTGCAGAAAAGATTGTGTTGTTCAATTTGAACCGTTCATCTTGATAATCAATGGTTTAGATTTGCCGAATCTCTCACCAGTAAAAGATTCAAAATAAATCTGGACTATTAAAAACATTATCCGATCGTTGCGATCGCTTTGACTGCACTGGACTGCAACTGCATACAAGCCAAATTCTACTTGGTATTTAAAAGTCCATTAACACTTTGCATAGGCTTAGAATTTACCAATTAAAGTGAAGGGATCCTATTATTTTTTTCAACCCTGTAGGCTGATTTTTTGTGGTTGTCCGATAGTTTTCTTTAACGTCAAAACAAATTGCTTTTGTCAAAAAAAATTTCTCAAATATATGACCCTCGCACGCTAGGACCGAGGTTCAAGTTTGGCAACGACTTCGGTGTCTCCCCTCTTTTTGGAGACACCATAATTATGGCATAACAAAACCATTATGAGCATAATCAAAATCCATTACACGCATAACAGAATCATAATAAGACATAACCAAACCACTAATGAGCATAACCAAACCGACGGATGAGATTTTGCCATGCCACAAGTTTGACCAAAACTGACTGGTCAAACCGGTAACCTCAACCAGTTAAAAACTTGGGTATAACAAAAACCAATAAATGGCATAACAACAACCCAAAAAGGCAAAACTAACCGGTCAAACCGGTAACCTCATTCGTCGCCAAGTTATCTATTCTCAACAAAAACCGTTAAACCAAATGCTATCACAAAAACTCTCAACTAGTATAGGTGACCAAATGAATTGCATCTCCATTTTATCACAGGTGACCAAATGCTCTCACAAAAATCATAAAACCAAATGAATTACTAGACTTGACATTAAGGTAAGCAACTATCCTGCTTCTCCATCTTTTCGTAGCAACAACCACCGTGGCCAATTTTTTAAGATGAAACAGTAACCATTCCAATTTTTTTGATTCCGTTATGTGCTTTTTTGTTTAAAATTTTACTAGGATTTTTCTAGAATTCACCCTGCATCAGTCTCTCCTGGTTGAAAAAATTCGTCCTCGAGTTTTGCTTGAGTAACTTAGCACGTCTTCGATTATCGGCATCTGCTTTGAACCGTAAATTAATCCTTCCAATCAGTTGTGTACCCTTATCGACGTTTCTATACAAGGCTACAACCAAAGAGGAATCATCCCATGCTCCACCACAGAAAACCCAATTACCATCTTCCGTCACTTTGCCATCTTGGAAAGAGAATCCCTAGATCACATTAGGTTTGTCGCATCTTATTATTGGTGGGATGTAGCTGTCTGAAAAAACGCATGAGCCATTAGCAAAAGCAGAGCGTGGCTCCTGTTGAATATTTGACTCTTCGACTGGGGTGAAATAATTTGCATATTCTTCTTCAACTTGCTCTTGATTGAATTTAATCCCCAAAGCAGGAATATCCATCACATTAACTACATTAATGGGTAGTGGGCTAGCTTCAGATGCATTTTCCTTGGGCAAAGTTGTTCTTCTTATTTCTTCAATTGCAACGTGCACACGTTCAACAGTACTAAGTTCACATATTTCATACTCATCATTTGGGTACTCATCATACTTTGGGGGCAAATCACAATTATATTGTGACTCCGAAAAATATGTATCTGTGCTCAGAAATATTTCACCTAATTCTTCCTCTAATTCTTTGATATCCCCAATATTATTGCTATGCCCGTGATCTCCTTTTCCAACTTCTGCCTTCAAAATTAATTCCTTCAATATTTGACTTTTGGAGCTTGACGTTAGAAATATTTTGTTTGAAAAATTGGTTAACACATAAGAATCTGTATAGAGGGAAATAGATTTAAAATCCAACTCACCGCTATGAGATTGCATATTCCCAGATTTCTTTGGCTTGATCCAAGTATAATTATGTGGCAAAAAGACAGAACACATATGTTTCTTTAATTTTTTCCACAAACGAATCTTTTCCTTACCTTGCCGAACACGTGTCTGTTTGAGATATTGCCACCATGCGGCAGCAAGTCCTTGAAATTTTGTTGCGACCAAAGGAACTTGTTTGCCCAAAGGCACCTCCTTGAACTCCAAAGTCTCCTCCACTGCCGCAACCCAATCCAGAAATTCATGAGGTTGAATGCAACCGTTGAATTCTGGTATGTCAAATTTGAAGTTTGATACCCATTGCCTTGAATAAGATCGCACCACGGGTCCTTCCCTCCGTGGCCGAGTCGTAGCAATCGGTATTCACCTCCATCTTCAACATAATCGGCATCCTCCTCCTCCACAAAACGTGGATTCGGCGAATGGTTTTGAGGTGTACCGCTGGCAACCGCCATGGCAGCCAGCTGCTTTCTAAGCGCTCGAAACTGCTCATCGGAACGTTGTGCAAGACGGGCCTCTAGTTGTGCTTCTCGCGCGGCATCGTCGTGCTTGTACATATACTCGACGTCAAATTGTCGTTCATGACAATATCTTCGTGCCATGATCGATCAGGAACCGAGCCTAAGCTCTGATACCAACTGACGCAGCTAGAAACATGAACAAGAACAGAATCACCCCCACGAATAAAGAACAACTCTTCCACAATCTAATAACCTGCAGATTAATAGAATTATAGGAAAAAAGAGATACTCTCTCTTATGATAACACTCAATATATTAATCAACTCCCCTAGCAAAGAGGCTTACATCATTATTTATAATGGTAGAATTCCTAAACCTGGCTAGCCTTTCTAAAATACTAAAAATAAACTTTAGGAAATAAAATCAAATGTAATTCTTCATGACCAAGCATCCTACATAATAGGAATACTAGATCAAATCAAATTAGGACACGAAATACTTCAAGAAAATTCTTACTAAATGAAAACATATGAAATAAAGGACTAAATCTAACTGAATAAAATTTTACTAGGATTTTTCTAGAATTCACCCTGCATCATTTTAGGTGCTACTCTATCCTTTCTTTGTCCTCCTTCAGCACCACTTTCTCTTCACGAAGTTCAGTCTTCTCGGCCTGTTTCAGAGGCAGACTATTAGACAAGCACCAAAAGGGTCTTGAATAGCTCGCTGTAACGATATCAATTTATTGCATGAGGGCTCAGCACAGCACAAAGTTGAGGTACGTAAGTCCAAAGCAAAGTCATCAGGCACAATTTGGGGATCATCATAGTGGCCACATGAAACAACCATTAAACTACCCCCAGACTCATCCAGATATCATATAATCTCAACTATACAACAATGTCTTAGGAAAGCCAAAAAAAACATGCCAGCGAAGCCAAAAGTCATCAAGTTCATGAGGGT
>BPLS01000350.1:126069-145093 GCA_019656275.1 Rhododendron kiyosumense | reverse complement strand
TCTCTTTACATGCCAGAAGAAGCTATGAAAGATGATAACATAACAAATTTTTCATGGGCCGAATAACAAAGAAAGGCCTAAGAACACAACGGCCAAGTCCAGAGACAGGTCAGTTCAGCCTGTGGAAAATCAGGTGGGGCGAGGTGTTGGGTCCAGGCCCCACGGCTGACATATGCGACATGGTGGAGCCACGTTGAGTAGGATGGCTAGGCCACGTGGCGTCCGTGTACGTGCCATTTGGCAATCTTCACGTATGACGTTATTCCCAATAAACGGTTATTGGTGATGTCGTGGACGGCAGAAGCTTACTTGGAGCCCAAGCCTAGACTCGGTACAAAGGCACAAGATAAACCCTAAAAAGGGGCGTCGTTATTATCTTGCTAAAGTTCTGTACTCTTTCTGCCGCAAGTTGAGACTGAGGGCATCGGAATGCCTTCCGGATGCATGCACTACTGGGCTGTTCATCTAAAAGGCTTAGGAAGGTCTCAAAGAGAGCCTCAATTAAAGATAGAAAGAAGCGTCTTTGGTTCTTCACTTGGGTAACGGAGCAGAGGAATCCAAGGTCCAAAAGCACCTTCCTGCTAACCTTTGTCAATGCGCCCTGAAAGCTACCAGAGATCCTTGATTCCGGAGGCCTGTGCATGCTAAAACTATTTAAGATTGGACAAAATCCTTGATTCTTTTACCACAGCCAACTGTTTAATTGCTGACTGATCACCCTTGACTTGAGATTACCTAAATAGACCAAACCTAGTTTATAACTCAAACTTATTTTTTTTCCAACTCACTTTCAACCAATGGTACCTCACCAATCCACAAATGTGTTCTCTCAGCGTATCTCAATTGCTGCCCTAGGACTGACAAATAAACGAACCCGAAGCATTGCTGCCCTAGGACTGACAAATAAACGCAACCCGAAGCATAGGTGGATAATTAATAATATAGTTTACAATTTATACTTTTTTTAACCAACATAAGCTATAACGAATGCATCAGAGAATATAACCAGAATTCTCAATGCAATATAAAGGGCAAATTACAGGAAAAACATTACCCTTGTGCCGAACTCACAACCCTGCAAACATGCAAGTGTTTATATGAGAATCTTGACGAAAAATGAGGGTTACAATGACCACATAGCTACATGCAACAGATAATGTACCTGCAATACCAAACCAACATCCCCCTCCCTTAGGCCACAAAAATCTTCTTCTGACAGCTTCTTCTCCGCTATGGCAGCTGCTAGAGGACAATTGTCGGCCTGCAAATTGATTATGAGTTTAATCAAACCCCAAAAGCAAAATGGGCAAGGCAAGGGAACGTGGAAAATAGAATGTTGGTAAGACAAATTTGACAATGGACAGTTTTTGATCAGGACTAGAAATGCAGATACAAAAAAGAAGAAAAAAAACTAGAACAGTTCAGCTCTTTGATGCACCGAACCTCTTAGAGGTCACCGTATCGACGAGTCCGGACAGGGGGACATGGATAGAAACGTGTCCGACACGCCACATGGCGTGTCCAAAAATTTAATTTAATTTTTGGAGAGCGACACGGATGGGGACAAGGCGGGGGTGCATCTATAATTTTTGTTTAATTTTAAGGTGGTAAATATGTTATTGCTTTAAGTTTGGGGTTAAAACATATTTAAACCTATACAAAACATATATATCGCCGATTGAACTTCAAAACGCTAATTGGTAGCTCCTCCACTTCTCACTATTGACAAACAACAGGCCTCTCTTCCCCCCCCCCCCCCCAGTCCACTTCTTATAAGGGCGCTCTCATTTTAGTTAAGCACGTCCCCTTTTCTCCCCTTTTCCGATCGAATATCGATGATCCGAGCCGCTCAATATGTTCAGAACTTAATTTTTAAGGGTACCCGCAAGAAATCGGCAAACAAAATGACAAGGAAAGGCTCAATCGGATCAGTTTTTGATAAAAACGCTATGATTGCGTTTTTATCAAAAATTAATCTGATCGAGCTCTTCCCAGTCATTTTTTTGGCCGATTTCACGCGGTAACCCTTAAAATCATGTTCTAAACACATTGAGCAGCTTGGATCATCAAAATTTGGTCAAGAAAGGGAAGGCCCTTAACAAATTAAGAGCACCCTTATAAGAAGTTTTGTGTGTATGTATATATATATACACACACACAACGGTTCCCCTGAGGGATCCCGCACTTTCTTACGGTGCGGGACTCTCCCTTCCCGATTGAATTTCGATGATTTGAGCCGCTCAATGTGTGCAAAACGCGATTTTATAGATACCTGTGAGAAATCAGCAAAAAATATGACAAGGAACGGATTGTTTTGAGCAGTTTTTATTTGAACCGTTCAATGAAAATTGCTCCGATCAAGCCCTTCCCGGTCATTTTTTTGTTGATTTCTCACGATTACCCTTAAAATCACATTCTAATCACTTGAGCGACTCAGATCATCAAAATTCAATCGGGAAAGGGAGTCCCACACCGTAAGAAAGCGCGCGATCCCTCACCGGAACGAGACTCTGTGTGTGTGTGTATATATATATATTTGTATGTATAAACAAAGAATAAATGGGGCTAAGAGTGTGGTTCAAATCCTCACGGATAATACTCCAAATTGTAAGGCTGCAGGACAAATAAATGAAGCACAATATCCTCAAATCTATTGAACTCCTTGCGTAGTGCACACTCAAAATCTTGCTTTGAAGAACATTTGTGCCGCAAGAAACATATAGAATAATATTACCATTGGTGATGCATCAATCATTAAGAATTACATAACGAATCACTCGTTGAGATTGGCTGTTATCAATGAGTTTGTTTCTTGAAATTATATAATAAGTTTGTTCATCCATTGTGATGCCTAGGAGGTTCAATCGATGGTAATTAAAACACAGTGGAATTCTCATAGGGAGGAGGAAGGGCCTTCATTTGTGAGGGAGACTTTGTTGAATGAGAAGTGGTGGGATAAGGTGGACTATATTCTATCATTTACGGCACCTATTGATGACATGCTTAGAGCATGTGACACGGATTTACCGAAAAAAAGAAGCAGCATGTGACACGGATAAGCCTACTCTAAACTTGATTCACAACATGTGGGATACTATGATTGAGAGAGTGAAGTTAGCCATTAACACACACGAAAAGATCCATTCAGATGATGGATTACAATTTTATAATGTCATTCATAGAATACTTGTGGATAGGTGGAACAAGAACAACACACTGCTTCATTGCTTGGCGCATGCTCTAAACCCAAGGTAATTCATTTGCCATTTTCACTTAGTCTTTATACCATTCACCTCTTAATTATTTATTTGCTTCGTAATTTAGGTATTATAGTGACAAATGGCTTCAAGAGGATCCAAAGCGAGTTCCTCCACACAAGGATGAAGAAGTTAAAAATGAGAGAGAAATGTTTGAAAAAGTACTTGATGATTCCATGGAGCATACCAGTACCAAGGCCAAATGGAGTATGCCAAGTTCTCAACCAAGGGTGGTCCATTTGCCGACATTGATTCTATTGAAGACAAATGGAATATGGACCATTATTGTCATTGTCAGTGGGTTATTCATGGTCATCAGCCCCGACTCTTCAAACAATAGCCTTGAAGGTTCGTATTCAACTTTCTTTTTCTTCGTGTTGTGAGAGAAACTAGAGTACATACTCCTTCATCCATTCATTGAGAAGGAATAGAATGACCCCCCAACTGGCAGAGGACTTGGTGTTTGTTCATAGCAACATTCGGCTTTTATCAAGGAGAAGCCCACAATAATGTCAGGGGGAAACTAAGATGTGGGATATTTTGGGAGACCAATTTGTCTCACTTGATGACGTTGGGATGCTTGAGGTTGCAAACCTCTTACTTGATGAAGCCAAAATCGAGGTCGTAGCCTTTACGGACGATGGAGATGACAATGAAGAAGTGATGGAAGTTGGGTCCAATTGAAATCTGGAGATTAGTTGCATAGTTTATTTCTTTGGCTTAGTATTATGGAACTTATGAACTATGGACGTTTTGACAATTGGGTTGTATTGAAATTATCGATGTATTGTTTCGTTTGAGTGGTATTGGACCATTGGTACTCATCCATTTCATTTTGTTCACATTTTGCAATTTAAACTTGGAAAAAAATTGAAAACAAATAAATATATACCCGTGGCGTGTCCCCCGCAGTGTCCGTATCCCCATTTTTTAAGAATCCCCGTGTCTGCGTCTGTGTCCATATCCGAGCTACATAAGTTCAGCTTATTAGCTTGCACCTAACGATTCATTGTCCAGTGTCATTCAGTGACAAGTGGCACTGACCTAAAATTATGCATAAAACAAAGAATCTCTGCTTTACAGTTGTTAACGCTTGAAAATTGAAATAACATGCACCCGATCAACCAGCCACTGAGTATATAACAGTTTAAGCTCTTTATCGTAAGAAAAAGACGTTCCATCCATACAGACCTTGAGATTGCGTAACTTCAGTACTAACGTTTCATGCTTTGCATTGATCTTGTGCAAGTTATATACCCTCTTAAAATCCTCCTGCAAGACAAAAGGACATAACACAATGACAATAACATTGTTCTCGTCAGTGATTTATCCGGAGAGTTGTTTATCCAAACTTGAAACAACCCAACTTCAAACAAGTCAATATTAACAAATGCACAAATCAAGCTTTGGAAAAAGAACCACTAGAAAATACAAATGTTTCCTGAAGACCACCCCAAGAATGAAGATGAATTCAAACAAAATTGAGTCCAGTCGTGTCATAGACAGAAGAAGCACGTGTGAATAGCAACAAAGCAACACAATGGTCATATTATCAAAGCACCAGACACACTAGTGAAAATGAGAACTATTTAAGCGTGCCAAAAAAAAAACGCTTGTGAAAATGATAACTTTTCAAAGCATGCCAAAAAATGATATAAAATTCTACCAACTGAAACACATCAATAGAACTTACACTTCGCCACATAGCCAACACATAAAATGCTAGTAGTAGTCATAGAATTGTTTTAAATGGTTTTTACTTATGCATAAATAAACAACAATATACTCCAAACACTATCAAGTCTGAAGAGCTTATTCACATTTTTGGTCCCCAATATATTTGTTTAGTGTCATTTTCGTCCCCAATGACCAATTGCACAAATTTGGTCCCCGATGTTTAGAATGTGCATCAAAGTCGTCCCTGGCTCAGACGTTGGTTATTTAGAACGTAAAAACCAGGGGCACTTTACCTTTTATGTTCCCAAAGTATACACTAAGTGTCATTTGGGTCCCTAATCTAAACATTACAAATACACCAACATATATAAAAATAGTAGGGGCCCTATCACTTATGATCACCCACTCCTCCCTCTACAACGCCACCTCCACAAAACAACACCTGTATTTCACAACGCACCCACCATGGGCCACAACAGCTATCAATTCCTATTTCGTAGATGGCGTTTAGGGCGACAGAATGCGGTAGATGGCATTCTGCATTGGGGATATAATAGCGAGGAAAAGGCACACGAGATGACAATAGTGGTTTGGTTGGGCGTGATGAGGTGGACACGTGGGTGGAGGAGGTGTTGAATGGTAATAGTGGAATATCACAAGGGGCAATGATGAATAGAGCAGTATCTAGGGCAACGCAAATTTCATACATTCAAAGGTATCGCATGGGAAAAACTGCAGTTGTAAAATTCTGATTCACATAATATTTTTTGCAATTTAGTGGTAATTTCAGGGGCTCTAACGTACAGGTGATACGAGTGATAATTCCCCATTCAACAAGCATGTTAAACTCTGAACTGTTGGCAGACTTGTTATCAAGAGGCGCAACTGCCAATAAAAAAACTAATTTAACTGCAAACTATAAAGACAAGGAAATCTTGAAAATTTGGAATACAAAGTAACCAAGAAACGATAGCCACAAGTAAGAAACCATCTGCACATGGAAGAAGACTTTACCACAACAAAAATGCTCAAGAAAAACGGCAGTTGGTGAATTCTGAGTGACACGATAACTTTTTGCAATTTAACGGTAATTTCAAGGGCTCTAAGGGTAGGATTTGTAGTTAAAAGGGGAAGAAGTGATTTCGCTTAAAGTATAGGACCATAGGGGACCAGAGTGATGATTCCTAATTTGAAAAGCAAGTTGGCCTTTAAACTGTTAGCAGACTTGATTTGTCATTTTCATCCTCTTTGTCAACCAAACAATGAACCTTAACCAAGTCATTTATAAACTGCCATGAAAAAACTAATTTCACTGCAAACTAAAAAGAAAAAGAAATCTTGGTATAAACAAAGTAGCCAAGAAATAACAGCCACAAGAGCGAGCCAATCCACTCATGGAAGAAGACTTTACCGCATCAAAAATGCTCAAGACAAACTTGACAACACTGGTAAAAACACTTCGCCAAATGGTTTCATAGTCATCAGGTGAGAGGTGGTCCTTCAAGTCACCCCAAATAATAAAATCCATTGCTTGCATGGCAAAACCTGCAACGGTCGCTGCTATCTTTTCCTTTTTCCTAATGACCCTTTTGTTTCCAATTGCAGCAGACCATAAACCAGTTCTTAAAGCCTAAAAATAACAAACCACTTAAAGTTAGAATTTAAAGCAAAATGCAGAACACAGAGACTTACCCAGTAACATAATTGCACAAGGTACGATTTATACAATATGTTAACCTTGCTTGAATAAGAATCGCCTCAATTATGCTACTACATACATGACATGCTGCACCCCTGTAACAAACTCAAAAGCAATTGGCATCCTCTAGGATCGAATCAAGTTAAACATACATACCATACCATCTATCAAGGATATAAGCAACTCTAAGGCCTTGTTCGGTTAAGGGTTTTGGATTTTGGATTCTAATCATTATCCTATTTCTCTCCGATCATTACTCTCATTTTTCTCTATCTCTCCCCAATCATTACCCCTATTTTCAATCATTACTCTATTTCTCTCTACACTCATTACCGACAAATCCAAAATCCAAAATCCAGAATCCCAAAACGAATGGGGTCTAAGGAATCCACAACACAGAGACCTAACAATCAAAATAACGTTCACCAATTTATACTACCAACAACAAAATATTCACCAATATATTCCCTGAAACCAGTTAAAGTCTTCTCAAACTCATATTTTTCCCCTTTTCCCCTTTTTGTTTTCTTATTTCATCATAACCTTGGCTTGTATGCACATCTACCAGGATGGATGGATAGTAGAGTAAAAATGGTCACGACATGTGCCTTTTTCCTTCTATTTCTATCTGTTAAATTCAAAGTTGCCACAACTATAGCGGCATTAAGTTGATGAGCCACACAATGAAGTTGTGGGAAAGAGTTATTCAGCATCCTTGAGAATGGTGACTACGGTGTCGATTCCTTGAGCTAAGGACCAGAATAACGTCCATCAATTTATACTCGCTTATATTCCTTGCAAGTTGCAACTAGTTAAAGCCCTCATACTTGTATTTTCCCCCACTGTACTATTTTCATTTCTTATTTCATAACCTTGTTTGTATAACCTACGAGATTGGATAGGTGCATGCTACACGAATACGGGAACGAGAATTGGATACGTATGTATATCTGAGAGTCGGGAACCTCAAGTCAAAAAATAGAGGATTCATGGATATGTATCCAAAATAATGAAAGGCAAAAATTAACGAAAACTAGATATCTTATAGTCTATTTGAAATTTTAGGGCAAAACATGGCAGAGGAAAAAGAGATGGTCCAAACAATGAAGGCTTGATTCTTATCAAACCTACCGAAAAAAGCGTAGTATCAATTGCTATTATTGAATAGGAACAAACACGGATTATCCACTATGAAGGATAGGTACTTCAAAAGAACAAAGTTGTACCCATTGTTGGTACTTATTGGTACCAACTATCGGTACTTGACATGGTACTTCTCCATAAGTATTACTTACATTGAAAAAAGTACCACTTGCATCCTGTCAAATAAGCCAATAAACGAATGCATATGTCGAAATGATAGTAGCAAAAGAATGAGAGAACGTGGTATTGAATACAGAACCTTCAAAGGGAAAACAAGAAAGAGTACAATTGTGTCAGTTTTATTTCCACAATACATGATTTGACACCAAGGGTAGGAGGAAGCTTTACCTTGGCAGCAGACATACCCCTATTGGGCCTATCCTTTCTTTTTTTGCTAATCGACATATTCTTTCCCGATTCTTGAACCTTTCTCCGCTTAAACTCAAGTAAAGTAGCAGCATCCCTGATTTACAATACAAAGAAAGAATAGAAAATAAGTATATATAACACAGCAGCCAAAAAAGAAGGCATGGACAAAAGAGAGAACCAAAGATAAACACATGAAGGAACTTCTCAATCCTTTACACTATTCCAGGCACAAATTCTGCAGTGACTACAAGGACAACGCCTCCACGTGGACAGAAGTCTAACCATTTTTGCAGCACCTATGCAACATGTTGGTTAAACCAAACTAACAACCGCTGCCCAAAGAACCAGTAAACGCTTAAACTTGGTACATAGGGGACTGGAATCTCCCATATGCAGGTATTAAATTTATCTCATCCGTAAATGGAGCTCTTAGGACACTCTCAAGTCACATCAGCAGACATCATGGAAGCAAACATGAAGACGGCTAGAATATGTTTTTGCCAAAACATGCATCCAAGCATATAAGCTTCAAAGAATTTCCTATTCAGTAATCCCAAGGTATCTCTTTTTGTTTCTAACGTTATATGATAAGCAAGACAAAAGGCACGTTAACCTCCATCCAAGTGGAAACGCTCTCGGACATGCTTTTGGGTAATAAAAGTCTGCAGTGTGTCTATTTTTGGTCAAGTTGTCAAGATGTAGTGAAATGAATCAATCCTGGAACCCAAAAAAAAATGGTAGAAAGGATTGCGAGACAATCCCCAGAAGCCTCACACTCTTCAGCATGTCAAATCGTCAATATAGATCCCCTACCGGAAACAAGACTCTGAGGGTGACCACGAGGGCGGCCTACGCAAAACTGGTCAAAACACAGATTGAGGATAACTAAATAGCGTCCTTTAAAAAGGCCATTGGCTACGTGCCGAGATCTTTTTCCTAAATTTAAGGTTCAGTTCAATATTTTCCACTGGAGGAAAAACTCTTCTACTGAATTTTTATTAATTCTCGAGTAGATAAGAATTTGGACAATCTTATTTTCAAACTAATCAATAAAACTACATCAAACATGAGTCTTGTATCTTGATAAAGGTTCCGCCATGCGACAACTGACAGAGTGTGATAGTTTATGAGTAGGAAAGCGGCCTCAACCAGATCGTTTGCCTAGAGAGGGTAGAAGATAGTTAAAGCTGCTTGTACTAGTGATGCAGGCCAAAACAAGATCAAGGGAAAATAGAATCAAAACTAAGCATGACTACAACGAATGACTTAAAAGCTCACCATTCATTCCAAGTGTAGAAGATAGTTAAAGCTGCTTGTACTAGTGATGCAGGTCAAAACAAGATTAAGGGAAAATAGAATCAAAACTAAGCATGACTACAACGAACGACTTAAAAGCTCACCATTCATTCCAAGTATCATCATCGGAGACCCCCCCGCGTTCAAAACTAGTCAAGTTTTCAAAACAAAACTTGTTTTCGTCGTCATAGAGTTCGTCTAGAGATGAGGTTGAGACTTCATAAGTTTTCCTGATTCAGCAGAAGAGACAAACAAAGGATTAAATTTGCTCTCTCTCTCTCTCTCTCTCTCTCTCTCTCTCTCTCTCTCTCTCTCTCTCTCTCTCTCGGTAAATAGAGAAGACATGAATCGATAAAGAAATTAAAGAAAGTCAAATTCATTTATTTCGTTTGAAAAGAATCAAATTCAAGCTTACTGTCCTCCATCCAAAACCACATCTGGATTCTGACTATCAACTGACATCTGGTCATCAGGGGAACTGCTTCTACTTTCATGTACTCCAAGGAATTCCCTAATTCCAAGACACAAAAAAAAAAAACCAAGACATAAATCTCTATGAAACAATAATAGTAACGGAAGTAGTAAATGATCCATATACGGCAGAAAAAGAAGAATAGCTAGTAAAAGGTTACCTTCCAGTAGAATCATCAGAGCCCGACATCGTATCCCTCCCCCTTGTTATCGGACCTACTCCTTGATTCCTGGCCCAAACGACAGAGCGAAACCACTGAACCCAAAATCCACAACTACAAGCTAGAGAGAGAGAGAGAGATCAACTTTCTGGAAGAAAACCCTAGTAGGTAAGTATATATACTCCATTTTGTTTCGAGTTTAACTTATGGAGAAATTATATTAAGCCCCCTTAAACTATCCCTTGGTGACACTTTGCCCCTCTTAACTTTGAATTTCAACACTTAAACCAAATTGAACTTTTATTTGACTTCGATCTAGACCTTTCGTTCGTCATCCGAAATGAAGGTAATTATTGATAATTTTTTTACGGATTATCAATAGGTAATTATTGATAATTTTTTTACCAGTACGTTGACCCATGCCCTGTTCACACGTTTAGTTGCAGTATAGAATAGGACCAATTTGCACATGTATTGCGTGTACTCAATTTGTAATCGGTATGTTAGTCTTCGGGCAAACGGGATGTTCCTTAGTTTAATGCATCTAAGGTGTCTGTAAAAATGCCTCATAGAAATAAAATTGAGACTGTATGTTAAAATTGCTTTGTCATAGTTCATTGGCTTCAACTACCATGCCTTCTGTGGCGTGGGTCAATTGAATTGCACAGTGGTCCTTGAGCTCCTCAATTTTCAAAGATATAATCGTAGAGATGCTATTAGCGTTATCTTTTTATCATTCGGCTCTTTTCTTAAATGACATGATCGAGTTAAGACGAGATTGATGACTAAGGTAACTTATTTGAGTTACTATTTAACTTTCATGTAATTTTGTTCAGTTTCATATAATTATGCTCTTTGGACGAAATAGATATGTTTTGATATAAGAAATTTTGGGAGGGTAATGAAGAGAAGAATTTCAAGACAGTTAAAAAGTGATGAAGACAAACTTTTGGAACTATGATCTCTTGCTAAATAAGACCTGACATTTTTCCTGCTAGATGAGCATGGCATTAAATTATTTTACTAGATGATTGTAATGGTATATGAACAGAAGCACCAAATATTTTTTTGATAGGTTGCATTGGCTAACCAGTACCAGATAATCAAATATCGAGTTGGTTTAAGTTTGAAGCTTAGAAAGTTTACAACTTTTTTTATCAATGATGATTCAGTTGAAGTGGAATTCCATTTTTATATTCAATTAAATGGCTAATTATATTTTGTCTTTTCTTCTTTATTGGATGAAACTTGATGAATAAGTTTAATTACTGATTTTGTATTCTTACATTATGGAGCATGATTATTTTTAAGCCCATAAAGTGAATTTTGTGATTACAATTGCGTTTTGCCAGTTGTAATATGTAGTTTGTAGTGTGGTTGAACTAGTTGTGAATTTAAATGGCTGGCAATGAGTTCCTTCGGGTACTGGCGCTATAACTATTAGTTTATTAGTTTGTTTATATGCTGATTCAAGTTAATTGGTGGATATACTTGAACTATTATTTTTTGTGTAGTTAGAATTTTGCTAATGGGGCCTTAGCCTTCAAAATTGGATATGAATTGAATACTGATTTTGAGTCGTGCCTTCAAATACGGGCATTCGCTAGTCTATATAATATGGGAGGGATGTTTTCAAAACCCTAGGATTTTCGACCCTAGGATCGGTACATATTTTTCCAACGGTTGAGATTTGCAAGTAGTATTGCTAGAGAAATATTTGGAAAGGATTAATGAAAAGAAACCTAAAATACTCATTCCGATAAATAAAAAAAAAACCTAAATGGTATTTGATTTAGCCCTTCTAAAAATCAATTCGTATGTCTCCAAACCAATCCATAGGTAATCCCATGATTTATGGGATCGGTTACTTTCATGCATGTGTTATTAGTTATAAACTGAAAAGGAAACTTTAAGGCTATTTGATTTAGCCTTTTTAAAATCAATACGTAAATATCACTTGGGATATATACAAAACTGTATGCATGCGATATATACAAAATTCTTCAGCATTGGTTTGAATTTTGAATTCCAATACCTAATTTAGAGTTACCAAAAAAATCCTATTACTAATTAATCCCATGATTTATGGGATCATTTATGTTTTTCAAAAACAATTCTCCCTCCTTCCCTTTTATCTCTCACTGTAACGACTCTGATTTTTAGTAAATAAAAATTTGGTTAAATATTTAAATTTTATTTGAATTACTTGAATTTGCTTTTAAAATTCCTTTTTAAACTTTTAATAATCCGTCATAATTAAATTTGAGAATTATAAAATTATATCTTTTTGCACCAGACAATCTAGTTTTTTTCTAGCGACAAGTATGCTTGTAGGAACACTTGTATATTTTCCTAGAAAATGAAATAAAGTCTCTTAAAATTATATTTCTTGGCTAGAAATCCTACATGACAAGTATAGTTAGCTTCTAACCGATTAGCTAGAGAAACTTAACTACCAATTCACCTAGTTACTTTTCCTTAACCCTAGATGAACCCTTTCAACCCTCCTTAAACTTTATGAACCTTTTCAACCTTAGACTAGAAAATCATTGCACTTTCATGACTAGTCATTTCAAGACTTTATTTCCCATCATTACGTCCTTACCCATTGAATAATAATTCATAGGGTAATTTTTATTCTTTGGGTAATAGAAATAAGACTTCTTATTGTCTAGAAATTGAAGTGGTACTACCATGGACTTATCTAATTAAGACCAAGACCAAGTTTGTTCTTCCAACCATGATTATGTATTGCCCATAATCCATCATCACCTCATTTCTCCTTCCTACAAGTAACCTTGGCATACATATACATATATGTATGCATATCACCCTAAAAATTTCCTAAAAAGTCTACTTGGAAGATTTATTCATTCTTTTGCATTGACAAGTCACTTTCAAAAGCCAAAGCCGACCCTTTAATCATTTCACTTTCCATTGACTTGTCATATTTCCCACTCATGAAAATCAAGCCATCATTATGCTTTCTTAGTCAAATCACTTTCCCAGAAAGTGCATTGTCTTTTCTCTCCAATGAAAGATCAGTTTCAAAAGGATATTCCATGCAAGAATATCTCTTCTTATCACTTCCTCTTTACCCATTGAACAATAGTTCGTAGGGTAATTTTTGTCCATTGATAATTAGAAATAAGACTTACCATGATCCAATGAGTACATAGATTTGACAAGACAATCATTAGAACCCTTCATCATGACCTAGACCTACCATGCATGCAAGACTAAGTTTAATAGCCTTAAACCTAATTACCCTCCAAGGATCACTTTCCTAGATTTTCTCTAGGTATATATATACATATATACTTCATAGCCTACTATAGTCAAGCCTCTGTGTGTGTATGTGTGTGTGTATATATATATATATACATATATATATACATATATATATATATATATATATATTTATACAAGCACATATACTTTCTAGAAAAGTCTGAACCATGTCTCTCACTGTGTTGTCATTCCAAGGGAAGGACTTGACATTTCATCATTTCCTATTTCTTTAGACCTAGAAAGACTACTTGGTACTTAAGTATACTTACACATATATGGCTATATTTATACTCATAGTACTAGAAGGAGAGAGGGAGAGGGAGGCCGAGAGAGTGAGGGAGAGGGTGAAGTATGTGCATGTGTTTTGTATACTCTAGCAAGCTACCATACTTACACCTCTTTAACCAACCTTACACTTAAGCCTAAAACTACTTTACAACCCATTCTAGGCTTCTTTAAACATGTCCCTAGCCAATTATTTTATTCTTTCTTGCAAGAAACCCTTCTAGGACAAGACAAGACCAACCCTTCATGATAACCTAGGTTATGGCCTAAAAATGGAAATGACAAGTCATCACATGCTTAAAAGGCTTGATCAGACAATACAATGGAGCAAATCCATGGGAAAGAGAGAGAGGGAGAATTTCGCCAAGGAGGGGAGAGGGAAAGCCAACATTTTGCTATAAATAGCAACCCCCTCATGCCATTCAATTCACACCTTTCAACTTCTCTCTCTAGAAATCCTTGTGTTCTTACTTTGTTCTTCCTTTGCTTTCATTGTTCTTGAGCTCTTCTTGAGTTCTTCAAGAAACTCATCCAAGGCCGCCACTAAACCACCACTCGACTACTCTTTCGATCCAAAAAGTTTAGTAGTTTCATCAAGAACTAGTTTCGAGAGAAACCTTTCTCTTTCGAAGCTACCGTAAGCTTTCCGTAGAAGTCACTCCGTCCGATAGCCGACTTACCTTTCTGTAGCCGTCCTACCGCCAAGAAGAACGGTAGAATGTCTTTACTCTCTAACTCTAAGTATAAGTAGAATACTCTACTTACTATCTCAATGTATACAGAAAATTGTATATTACTTGTATGTTTAAATGCATGTTAAGTTAAGTTAGCAAACTTGTTTACTAAAAGTTTGAAAGGAAATATGTTGAATAAATCAAATTTTACTTCAAATAAACATATATTGTTTTGAACTTCTCTGAAAGAAAGAAAGAATGGATTTCAAAATGTAAGAAATAATAGTTTGATTGAAAGTGTTCGCATTTGATCTTGAGATAGTTATGAGCATGTATATGTGATTACTAGGATTAATTGTCTTGGTGTGTGATAAAGCATAAGTGATTTCTACTCCAAAGGCGTCCGTACATGTGGCATTAAAGTTGTGATTGAGCATGATTAAGTAATATAAAGTTGGATGATCTTACTTGTTTAGTTTCAAGATTACAATGAATGATTTATTACTTACGTGAAAAGTCCTACCGCAGAGTCATTGCACGGAGACGAGATACAAAAATTAAGAAAGTTAGAAACATGACACCTAGGATGTGGATAATGAAAAGATGTGTTTTGAAACCGCAATGTGGCCGAACGTGGTAGCCCATAGTGTGTGTGAAACCCGCAATGTGGCCGGACTTGGTAGCCCATTATGAAAATTTGTGAAAACTGCAACGTGGGCGGACTTGGTAGCCCGTTATGTGAATGAAAACTCGCAATGTAGCCAGACTTGATAGCCCATTGTGTAGATTGCGAAAACTGTAATGTGGCCGGACCCATTGTGAAGATTGCCAATGGGGCCGGACGTGCTAGCTTCATTGATAATATGGCTTGGTTATCCGCGGAAAGGAGCTAATGCAAATTTTGTGTGCCAATGGGAACCCGGGATGGTGGAACCATTGTGAGGATATTCGGGAGAACCATTGTGAGGATACTCGGGAGACCAGAACGGCGAAACTGAGGTTGGGTGTGTGAAAACGATTTTGGAAATGTTGATTTGATAAATGGAAGGTGAAAATGGTGACACGGTCTATGAAGAGTCGCGTATGAGAAACTCAGATATCACGGACACCAATGTTAGTTGAATAATGAATGTGGATGTGTCATTGTTAGTTGCATTGTTAAATATGCATGTGCTATGTGAAAATCATGGTTAGTGTACTATCTCTATGACCTATTGTTAGTAAGTTATATGTTCGCAGGTATGAGATTATTCTGCTGAGCTTTCGTAACTTATGGTGTTACCTTTGGTGACCCTGACATATTATATTGGTGGCGACGCTGGTATAATGTGTCAGACTTTGTAGATGAACAGGGTAAGCTGTACACCTTGGAGGCTTACGGAGCTGGCTAGGATGGAGGAGCAGGCGGAGCAGTAGTTAGGGACCCTAGTTTCCCATCCCTTTATTTAATAAATGTACTCTTGAAAGAGTGATGATGTAATAATGAGCCAGACTCTATTTAGTTTTCAATAAAAAATTGTCTATTTAATGTATCCAAAATTCGGGACGTTAAACTCATAGTCTTAAAAAAAGCACGAGATTTATCCATGAGTATGTCATTTACTCTTTATTCCAACACAATTCTCAGAGTCAAATACTTCTTTTTGTAATTTTTTCCTTCTCTATTTTTATTTTCCCAGTGCAATACCACTGGTTCAATGTTGGCATATGAAATATATGTTTCTATTTGGACTTAGAGGTTCAAACATCAAAAGAAATGAGATTTATCCATGAGTATGTTCTTTACTCAATTTGGATTTCTTTTGGCAAAAATTGGGAGAAAAAATATGTGTGAGGAATAGTTTTGGGTCTTTTACGTTTTTTTTTTTTGTTGACATTCTTGGGTCTTTTACATTAATCCTAACTTTTGTTTTCTTCTACCTTCTTCTTTCTTTCTAATATTTTGTTGCAGGAAAGATCAACAAAAATATATTTAGAGAAATTTGGGGTTGAGCTTAAATTCGAGGTACTACTAATGTTTTTTTTTAATTCGAAACTACTGCTAATGTTCATGAATACTATTTTGCTACAGTTATATGCCTACACATTGGCACACCAGCATGGATTATTTTAATGTGCAAGTTAATCGTGCTTTTGTCAAATCTTTTTTCCTCCATGAAACAGTGACCTTTTTATTTTAATCTTTTCCATTATATAGATGTCATGAAGTGTTCTTTTGAAAGCTATAACTCTATCACATTTCAATATTGAAAGGGACAACCCATGAATTAGTTGGCAAGTAGAGAATGCCCGTGCCTAAAGGCACAGTTCGAACAATTTGATATATAGCACAGAGCAAAGTGATCATGTCCAAAGGAACGCACCCACATACTATTATCACCACGAAAAATCAATTGCTCATTGTTATTGTTGAGCACATTGACTAATGTAGGATTCAATATGTTCATTGATAGTCAGCACACAAAAACACATGAAATACCAAACCCTCTTCATCCAAAAGTAATACAATTGCATGACCGCCAAATTACAAAACCATATATAGCCATGACGAAATCGCTACCAAAGAAATTCAATCTATCTCAATCCTCTAATCCAAAAAAATACATGAAATGGTGGAGTGGGTCCTGGTTCATTCTTTTAATCATGAAAATGTTCTACATAAAAAAAAAAAATCGTAAGATTCTCACCCCTTCTAAGTTCCAACTCATGATCGACGTTTGTCGAATCCCTTTCAAAACTTACCATAGACAAATCTCTATCCTCATCAGCCTCGGGGCTCTAGCAATAGTAAGACTCATGTCCTGCTAACAATGCCTTATTACCTAAAATGAGGAAATCATTGTGTGTGATCCTCATGCACCCCCCACCTCCATTGCAAAAAGAGCAAAATCGTGCAAGGAACTACACTCAAATGATCTTCGATCGGGTATATTTTTCTTTTATTTGCAAATTTCATGTATGGGGAGCAAAGCTTCTTTTTTGCTCCCTCTGTTGATAGATCAAGGGACATCCTACCGTCGTTTTCCTATAAAGCTTTATTGTTTCCTAGGATTGGCGAACCTTGGTTCTTCCCACAATTGGTGGGCTCAAGCAAGGGTGCACGTGCTGATTGAAGACGCACTCTCACTCCTCATAGTAATAACAACAACGTATGATCAAAGAGCATGGATAAGAAGCATGGACTACAATATATTGATGCCCAAAAGAATCAAGTACTATACTTTCATGATAAGAAAGAATATGCGCTATTACCTAGCTAGAGAAGATCCCACAATGATGGGCACAATATGCATATCAGTTTACGAAAATCAAAAAGTGATTTTGCACACCTAAGTCACAATAGCTAGCCGATACAACCAGGTAGCCAATATCATCCAGTCCAGATTTACGAGCTTCTAAACCTTTGAAAAAATTCCTATGAAATACAAAAAAAGTAAATAACTTCAATAACTTCATTGACGGGATGGTCTTTTTCGTATCAATTAACTCTTACAAACAATACATAAAAGCTCATACCAAGTTAGTCCCCTATAAAAAATGCATTAGTCTCTATGGGCAAAAATAAATTGCTCAAAAATCAAATCATTACCAAGAGAATAAATGGAATTGGTATCCTGTGGTGTCTCCTTCTATAAAAAAAAAAATGCAGCAAACGTGAGATTAGTAGGTGGTGCTCAAAGAGACTGAGCAAACAACCCAAAATACGACAACTACATCAAAAAGGGAAAACGTTGAACATATGAAATCAAACTTACTTCGGGGTACTTTGTCAATTGAATGACTCGAACTCCTCTGATTTACTACAAAAGAAAAAAATACAGCCAATAGGGAGAAACAGAAGTAATCAAAGAGTTGAACATTGATCCGTTGAGCGCCCTTGGTTCCAGCGAGTGGTGGAGATAAGAGCGGAGAGTGTGTGGGTGGTTGTCTAGAGAGCGTGTGGTTGTACGAGAAGATTAGGAGATTTGGAAGAACGGGGACGAGAGAAATTAGGGTAATCGTTTTTTTCCCTTTTTTCATCAGATTATAGATAATTGTTAGGGAAGTAAAGGAAAATTATATATTCTTTTCAAATATATTTTTAGCCCAACTATCTATAAATTAATTTCACCCGTTGAAAGAATATGTAATGATAGAAGGGTAAAAAATATACGGATTTAAAAACCGCTCTCCTATATTATATATGAATTTTTTGTACCTGTATATTTTTTACCCGGTACATATTTTTTCAACAGCTGAGATTACCGAGTAGAAAAACTAGCGATAAATTTGGAGAGAATGAAAATTTGGAAAGAGTAAATATTTGGAAGAGAATGATGAAAAGAAACCCAAAATTGTGATTCCTTATTGGCCGAGATTGATTCCTTATTGGTTGAATAACAAATGAGGGTACAAATCTTACTAGCCTCGACTCCGACCCCGAGCTCGAGTGTCACAGACTCCCAAACTCGCAAGAACTAGGTATGCTCATCATTCAGTTGTGTACCTCAATTCTTGATCTAGTTGACTTTCTTTGAGTAGAAGACCGATGTTGGTAAGAAGAAACTCATCAAATTTGCTCATATTCACCATGGTTCTGTAGCAAAGAGAGCACAAACAAATAGTAACTAGGCCAGAACCAGAGAGCAATTACAAAATACACATAATTTGCGGTATTAGGCGAAGATGAGCACATAGAATACATAAAAACAACAGGATCGT
>BPLS01000350.1:101234-126059 GCA_019656275.1 Rhododendron kiyosumense | reverse complement strand
GAAGATGAGCAGATAGAAACAACAGACGAACACATAATTCAAGTCTCAATAGAGAGATCAATAGAGAGAGAGAGAAATAGGCAACTGTTTGAGTAGAAGATTGATGGCTCTAACAGTAAACTCAGCGCAACCGTTGTTGGTGGAGCATTCCAGGTGAGATTGATGGCTCTGACGGTGACTAAACATCAAAAAAAACTTGTGGAGCATTCCAGGTGAGATTCATTTCCATCCTACCATAGGGAAATTTATGTTTGTTTTCAGACTCTACCGTCAGTATGGACTCGCTCTGAACTTCCTTCCCTCGTCAAACCAAAGAGTATTGACCCCTTTGTAAGGACCAAATTCTGGAGTCTTTTCTATTGGCAATTCCGAATGACAAAACCCATATTTATATCGAGTTGTAATTTTATTATTTTTAATAAGCTAGTATGTCTGTATAGGATTAGAGTGGAAGGAATCATTATTATTTGTAATTAAGAGTGAGCTTTCTGAATAAAAAGAAGATCGACATCAACGAGAAGGATTTTGGCAAAGACGGATCAATTGGGTTATCAATCGAAACCTTCTGTTTTGGAAAAAGAAAAGCAACGTGCAAATGTGTTCTATGTATGGAATATTTTTTCCTTCCTAGGCTTGTGAGCAAAGCCTTATAAAAACAAAAGCTCGGCAAAAAGTAAAAGCTGTCCATATAATATGCAGCGTGAAAGAATAGGGCGGCGGCAGTAGACGAATACATGGAAGCAACAGGTTCTTTGTGAGCCGTTTTTCTGAAGGAAGATTTCCGTTAGTAGTCGGAGGGCTTGTGGACTCAAGGCCGTTGGCAATCAAGATCACTGGGTGCGGTGTACGTGTGACTCGGCAGGTGATACTTAGAACTTTGTGAGGATTTGCATCGTTTGGATAGGTATATCTGTAACTGCACAATGATTATAGTGATTTGATTCCTTCCCGTGGTTTTTACCCATTCAGGGGTTTTCCACGTATATCTCTGTGTTATGTGATTGATTGTTAGCGTAGTTTTTATTGATAGTATTAATTAGTGATTCACTTTCATACTATTAGGGTTTTTACGGATTATTAGGAAACCCTATTTTTTCAATTGGTATCAAAGCGGGTTGCTCCTTCCGTTAGAATTTATTTTTCTAGAGCAAATCCATCATGAGTATGAACATGAATCACATGTCTAGAAATTTTCCTATACTTGATGCTGATAATTTTGATTACTGGAAATCTAGAATCAAGGCTATAATGAGATCAATCGGAGAAGAAATTTGGGACTCGTGTATTTTGGGGTACACTCGACCCATGAAAATTGTAGACGATAAGTCGGTTCAAAAAGTTGCATCTGAGTTATCAACCACAGAAAAACCCTTACTTCAGGCTAATAATCGTGCACTTGATATTTTATTTGCTGCTGTTGATATAAATGAGCACAGGAAAATAGCTAATTGTGAAATTGCGAAAGAGGCCTGGGATATTCTGGTTACTTGCCACGACGGGACAGACGTTGTTAAGCAGTCTAAGCTGCAAAGGCTCACCACTGAGTTTGAGACCATCAGAATGCAGGAGGAAGAAACCTTCAATCAATTCTACTCCAAGCTCATCGCCATCGTCAATAGCTGCGAGAACTTGGGTGAGCCAATTCCTTCTTTTCGTATTATTAAGAAAATTTTGCGCTCCTTACCTCCTAGATTTAAAATTCAAGTGACTATGCTAGAAGGTAAGAAAAAGTTAAAAGAAAAATCTGTTCAAGAAATAGTTGGGATTCTCCAAACTTATGAGGCTGATCTATTGCAATCTGAACCTGTTAAACTAAAATTAAAACCTTCGGAGACTCCGATTGCTTTTAAAAGTACTCAAAAATATAAGAAAGGTTCAGATAGTGATAGTGATGTCGATCTTGAGGAGATGAAAGTTTTTTTCAAACAATTTAAAAATAGTACGAAAAAGAAAAATGATAAAGGAAAAGGAGAATTTTCTGGAAAAAATAAAAGGGAGGGAAAAGGACCACCTGAAGGACCACAATGTTTCGAGTGCTATGGTTTTGGTCATTACGCCCAAGAATGTATAAATAAAATTAAAAAGAAGGCTCTCGTCACTAAAACGTGGGATGATAGCGATTCTAATGACTCGAATGAAGAACAGGGGACCGATGAAAAAGATAAAGGAAACCTTTTGGCTTTTGGAGTAACTTTAAATTCACATGGTCATTCTGAATTGAGTGGTTCTGAAACAGATGATAGCGATGCGGATAGTTGTGATGACATAGATGAGGTAAGAGAGAAGTACAACAAACTCCATGTTTTTAGTAAAAAACTGATAAAAGTGAGTGAAAAACTTTCTGATAAGATTAAAAAGTTAGAGAATACTTTGACTGAACGCACTCAAGAGAGTGATGAGAGAAATAAAGAAATTGAGCTCCTTCTTGAGAAAAACAAAGCTTTGACTGCTAGCTCCAAATCTAAGGATAAATCAGAGAATGACACACAGATGGGGACCAAAGTGTTGGATCATATTCTGTCCATCCAACGACGACCTAGCGATCGTTCAGGGCTTGGTTATCATGCAACGTCTTCAACTCCACTGGTAGGGAGAAACGGAACTAAACGTCCAAGTAAGAAGACTAATGATAATGATATGCAGAACGTGATTAATTCTTCTACAACAAAGAAGCAAATGGCAACAGAGGTAAGCGGACATCCCAAGTGCAAGGAGGTAAAACCTAACGTTATTAATATTGATAAGTCTCACGTTTTTACTCCTGTTGTTAATAAATTTGTTCCTATTTGTCATTATTGTGGTATGACTGGCCATATTAGACCGCATTGTAGGAAGATGCACGAGTCATACACTTCACATGCACATGTAGCTCTTTCTTACAATCATAATCATTTTGTGCCCAATTGCCATCATTGTGGACTTAGAGGCCATATTCGTCCGTACTGCTTTGCCCTTCATGGCTATCATAGGACACCTCCCCGTTACCCTAAGTTGAATAATCGTAGGGAGTATTTTCAGAGGCCTAGACATAGGATGCCTTCGCATGCTAATGTTGAAAAGCCCATGATCAATAAAAAGACTCATATTAGAAAGGCCAAAACAAGACAGACTTGGGTTCGTAAAATTGATTTGGTTTCTAAAGCTGATGATGACCTTGACTCTCTAGATGATTATAGTTCATCCGAAGAGGTTGACCTTGCCTTTTGAGGCTAGGTTGTGGTTTCATAACTTAGGTTTAATTGTTCTTGCATATCTAATTACCTAAAAGTTATGGAATTTCATATTTGTTTTTATTTTTTTTGGTAATGCTTATTGAGTTATTTAAATTTTTTTTGAGTGTTCTATGAAATGAGCATGATAGTGTTTCATGTGTAGTTGAATATCATTGGATTTTATGAACATGTTCATCTAAAGTTTTATTGCACTTCTTTCATGGTATTCTCACTGCAAGACTGTTCGAATGTTAATAAATCATGAATATTCGACATTCTGTACACTTATCCATGACTTTTTGTTAGTTTCTCGGTTATGGACCACCATTCTCATATGCTTAGATATATCTTGTGTCTTTTCAGAACCGGGACCACCTTTGTTTGGTTTTCGTTGATAGCGTCCTCGTTTATTCCAAAAAAAAAAAAAAGAGGGAAAAAGAAAAAGAAATAGAGAAGAAAAGAAAAAGAGAATATATTTCTTGAATTTTGCTTATCCGGGCGTTCATTAATTAACCGGACAATTGGGGTGAGGTATTCTCTCTCTGTGCGTTCGCGTAAAAAATGGATAGACCTTGTGAAAGCACCCGTGTTGGACCATTTGCTTAGTAACCGGGTATTGAGTATAAGGTATTCTTACTCTCAATATTCGCGTCAAAAAGCGGTGGGGTAAAAGTAAAAATACGGTTATGAATTTCTATTGAATTACTTATTATTCAACCACATGTTGTTGAGGGGGAGCTTGTGATTAATTATCCGTGGATTGTCGGTTGGACCTAGATAGGTGTATCTTGTTGAGGGGGAGCCACTAGATAAACCTTAGCACTTGAGTATCTTGGTCCTGTTTTGAGTTGCTGAATTTTTTGGTCATGGATGCACACACACACTTTCCTCTCATGTCGATGATCATGGTGTGTTGCATTCCTTCTATCTTGCATGGTGTTATATCATTAAGCGTTGCCTTAAAATTTGGATGTCTTTTTCATCTCATCTCATGATATAATACTTGCTCTAAAACTATCTCATGCTCGTATCTTCACATTTCTCATTTTCTTTTAGCATTTAGTTTCGTTTTGTTTTGTTGAGTTTTACGTGCTTAAATTTAATTAGTTGCCATGTTATTTATGCTATTATTTGCGCTTCGATTAAATATCTTATTTGGTTGCTTCTCTTGGTCACTAATTGCTTATTTTTCTTCCATTCGTACTTATTGCTTTTTTTGATTATTCTATTTACCCTTTGTCATTCCATGTCAAAAAGGGGGAGAATGATGAAAGGGGGAGTAGGTTGCTTTTTTTTCTAACATGTTTGGATGTTGAGTTTTGTTTGCAGCTTCTTTTCAACTCGATCCTTATTGTTTGATTTTCATTGTATTGTGTTTTGTCATGGAAGTGCCAAAGGGGGAGATTGTAAGGACCAAATTCTGGAGTCTTTTCTATTGGCAATTCCGAATGACAAAACCCATATTTATATCGAGTTGTAATTTTATTATTTTTAATAAGCTAGTATGTCTGTATAGGATTAGAGTGGAAGGAATCATTATTATTTGTAATTAAGAGTGAGCTTTCTGAATAAAAAGAAGATCGACATCAACGAGAAGGATTTTGGCAAAGACGGATCAATTGGGTTATCAATCGAAACCTTCTGTTTTGGAAAAAGAAAAGCAACGTGCAAATGTGTTCTATGTATGGAATATTTTTTCCTTCCTAGGCTTGTGAGCAAAGCCTTATAAAAACAAAAGCTCGGCAAAAAGTAAAAGCTGTCCATATAATATGCAGCGTGAAAGAATAGGGCGGCGGCAGTAGACGAATACATGGAAGCAACAGGTTCTTTGTGAGCCGTTTTTCTGAAGGAAGATTTCCGTTAGTAGTCGGAGGGCTTGTGGACTCAAGGCCGTTGGCAATCAAGATCACTGGGTGCGGTGTACGTGTGACTCGGCAGGTGATACTTAGAACTTTGTGAGGATTTGCATCGTTTGGATAGGTATATCTGTAACTGCACAATGATTATAGTGATTTGATTCCTTCCCGTGGTTTTTACCCATTCAGGGGTTTTCCACGTATATCTCTGTGTTATGTGATTGATTGTTAGCGTAGTTTTTATTGATAGTATTAATTAGTGATTCACTTTCATACTATTAGGGTTTTTACGGATTATTAGGAAACCCTATTTTTTCACCCTTGGAAGAGCATACTTCGACAGAGATTCAGTATCCCTTTGGCAAGGCTTTTCTTACAATTCATAGCGATTTAGGTATGCCCGGCATGGCTGATTGCATCCTCTTAGGACCTCTGATCGCTCTTGCTGCTAAAGAAATTGCTTAAGTTGAGGTGCTCTTCGATAGGGCTTCTCCTTCCCCGTCCTTCACTCACAGATCCTTCCCATTCGCATCCTCCTTTTCCGACGCTGCTATGAGCCTGGCCCTAATCTCATCCATGATAGATAGAAACGGAACCTTTGTTGTAGATAAGGTGGTCGTAGGTCAGGAATGGAATCGATGACTCTTGCTTCTATAAAGAAAGCTTTTTCCATGTTTAAAGTGGAAAGGGGGAAAGCATGTGTCATCTGTTGTTATAGTCTTTTAGGAACCATCATTCTTAACAATGAAGTTGATTTGAGTAGAGCCAAATCCCCCTATAAGCCGCCTTTCCTTTGCACCGACACTACGAGTTTATACAACGAGAAACTTTAAAGCTAATTCGCATGTCGCCTTTCTTGTTCAGTTGTTTTAATTCGAGGTTCAATCTCAGCTTCAAGCTAATTCTCAGCATTGAGACATCAGAGCCATCATCGTCTTTGATCCGTGGATTGTGCTACTTCTCTGTAAACTCCTCATGCTTCAACAAAGAATTAGATATCTGAAAGGTTCTTTATTTGAACTTATGGATAGTTATTGCAACTTGTGGGCATTGATCCAACACCCGCTTCATAAGGATTTGGGCATTATCAATGGAAGTTAGTCTTCGTAGTCCCCAATGTAACATTTTGTTCTCAACATCTCATTTTTTATTGCTCCGCGTCTACTTGGGTTGTTAAAACGACGTCTAGTGTTCCATGCACCAAATCTAGTCATTTGTTAAAGCAACTCCCTTTCTATCTTTTCCCAGCTTTCAGTCGAGGACAAATACCCCTTAAGTGCCCCTTTTACTAATTGTTAATTTGTTGCATACGAGTTGAATAAAAACTGTGCTTCGTACTATATGCAACAAAATTACGGATAATCTTTTTACAGTTGCAGCCTTTTTGGCTAACAATGTAATTACGCCGTATTATTTTCAATTTGCTTGTTTAACTGTTCATTCTCGTGCTATTTCAGGTTAGGGTGAGCTTTCAGGTTAAATAGTATGCTTATGGCGTTTGTGAAGTTCATCTGATGGGTAGTTCGTTGAAATTGACTATCTTTACTTTTGCGTTTAAAATGCTGTTGTTTTTAAGTTTAGGTTGGTGCTTCCAAACTAATGGTAAACTACAACGGAATACTCTGTTAGTAAGTATCTTGTGTTCTGGAAATATGAGACTTGTCATATGTTATTATAGTGTGTTTAGTATCTTGATTCACCAGAATTGCGCTCTCCCTCTCTCTCATGAAACTGAACTTTCGTTTTTCATAAACAAAAACGATTGCATATTTAACATAAAAGACTAGTGGCACGGCTATCCAATTGGCATCCGAAAAGCAACTGCAAGATGCACTTCCAGCACTTGTCCTCGAGGCACTTCACAAATAAGTACAAAATACAAATGTTTACACATAGAAATCTACTGTATCCGTTACTAATGACTGCAACGGCCGTTCCGGAGCTTTCCTCCTAGATAGGTCCTTGACTTTTTTTGGGGTAAGAGATAGGTCCTTAAAACTTGCGCCAAGCTATCCGTATGAAATTTAAATTGAGTTGGCATCATCCTTAACTTGTGCCAAGCTATCGGTATGCAAATTAAAATTGAGCTGCCAACATAATGTTAGCGCCTCTCTCTTTCAGCTTGCAAAGGGGATGATGCACAAATGGATCTTCTTCCTATTGAGCCACTTCTCCATCTTCTGTCGAACTACCCATGCAATTCCAACTGCCTTGTTCCGGTTGTCTTATTCCATGCTCCATCCGCAATGCTGATGGCATTCAGTATTTTCCTCGAAGCATGCAAGTCTAAAGCAGGAGGCACCAAAAGCACGCCCCGTTGGGCAAAGGTGTAACCGTGTAGGTGCTCTGCTCCTAATGATCCTGAATGCTAATAAGCAATATCGATCAAGAGTAATGTTCAACACCATTAAATTCCTTGCTAACCAAATTCCCCAGCAGAGTGGAACACTATAGACTACTCGGTAACCAGCAGGAGCAGCATTTGTCCCTGCAAGAAACCAGCAATGCAGAGCGAGTTGTTCTCTCTCTAGCCATGGAGCGGGAGCAATGTCTACTAGATCGACTGCTTGAGAAGCAGCAGACATTTGATAATACTCGTCCATTCTCAAGCCCTAAATTACCAACAATGGATCAGATTCTGACCAAAATTGAAGAAATACCAGCAACCTTCAAGAGAAACTTTTCGTTCTGCTGGCTGGGATCAACCAGGTATGTTCCTCTCTCTCTCTCTCTCTCGGTGGCTACGCTATTGATTCTTCAAATCGAAGATCTATTATTTAATCCACACATTGTTTATTGTCTTTTGAGGGTTGAATTGTGATGATTATTTTATCAACTGCCTGCCTCTATATATAATAATCCCTCCCTCTCTCTCTCTGACCACGCTATTGATTCTGCCAATCGAGATTACTGTCTTTTGGACCGCATGGGGATTCCACCGTATCCCGAGGGGTTCAAGCAAACCCCTGGGTACGAAAAATGCACTAAAATTTTGTACTTTTTACATACAATTTATTTTTTCTTTATTATTGTTGGCACTGAATTATTCCTACGTAGCCAAACTAAATGAAAATCTAATGAAATTTGGAAGTAAGTAGATAACATAGCTCAATGACCACAAGGTAAACCAGGCCTAGTAAATTCTCAACGAAAATAAATATGTTCATTTGATATAGAGCGTTGTGTAGAAGAATTTTCTTCACGTTTTTGTCACCTATGGATTAACATCCTAGAGCAGCCCTTCAATTGTAGTTACCGATTGAAATTGGTTGTTTTCTAGTAGTAGTAGTAGTAGTTGTAGTGTTGATTTTCCCGAAACCGGGTCAAGAGCACACGCAGGAGCTTCTGGAGGGGGAGAAAAAAAGAAAACTTAACAACATAAAAATAGGACAGCTCTGCTAGGGGAGGAGGAAGCGAAGAAACTTCACAAGGAGGATTATGATCGAGATGAGCGTCTACTAGATCGAATTAATGTGGAGCAGAGTGCTGAGAGAGGAAAAAAGGAATGAAAACATCGACCGTGCCCTGATTTTGTTGTACTTAATTACATCCACACAGCGTTGGGATTACGAAAAGAGGCTCCATGAGAGTGGGGTACGTACGTGGATGTATACATGCATACGTACGGAGATGCATGTCGAATGACTCTTCTGCTTGATTGTTTTTATTCTTTTATTTTTTTGTGTGGTAAAAAACACCTTTTGAGAGAGCCTCCAATTTGCAAACGGCTGCTGCCTATTCCTGTCATTCAACTTCAAAATTATTTTTAAGAGCATGCCATTCTTTAAGTCAGTGTTCTAAAAATTGCTAGGCTCCAGTCAGCCGGAAAAGGGGCGCCTAGTGCCTAGGCGAGGATTAGATGCCGACTAGTTGGCTGCCTAATCTAGGTGTTGGACATAGCTTTAAATGTACCATGTTCATATGAAATGTCATCTTTGAATTTATTATTATTTGACAGAGACCATGCCATTCTTTAGATGTAGCAGGCTAGCAGCCCAAGCAGATTTGACAGAAAATTTGCCATTCTTTGAAAGCAGTCATTCCACACTATCTTCCAACACTGGAATACGAGTAAGAGTGTCAGTTGTGTAGGCAATGATTTTTGCAATAGGCCAACCATAAGCTTTGCCCTCTACTGGTTTAGCTATATACCCGTTTTACCCAAAGAGAACCAGCTTTACCCTCAATTTGTCGATTTATTGTACTTTTTACATACTTTTGCTCGCATCTCCCGTCTTTAATCCTGATTGCATAACTTTGCTTTATATACTTGCAGGGCTTTGATGTTGGGGATATTCCCGCATATGCTTTCATCCCTGTTAGACCATTTGTGCTGGACAGCCGCGAGTCATTGGAGAGGATTGAAGGGTATGCAAAGTTAGCCCTGGATGAGCACAACAAATGTAATGTATGTGCGTGGTGGGGGGGGATTTTGTTGGTTCGTTAATTCTTCCATCCTCACCTCTTTGATCAACTCCTCTTTCTTTGTATTTGGTTTAACATCTCTCTTGAAATTTGTAGGATACAAAATACCAAATTGTGAAGACCCTCAAGGCAAACATCGGTGGTGGTTGTCCTAGTCGGACCTACTATATTACCTTTCAGGTCAAGGATATGGCTGGTTCTTCTTCTCCCACTCTCAACTTCCAGGCCATGGTGGAACCTTTTCAGGGTCAGGAAACAGTCATTTCTATTGCGCCTGAACTGTAATCCTATCTACTCCAAGGTACACTTTTTTCTCTATTGAATGAGCTTATACAGTTGTACGTGTTTGTACTCTTATTGTATTATTGCTGATGGTCGTGTGCACCATGTCACCCTGTCTTCTTTTCTTTTCTTTTTTTGACACTTGTGAATTGTTTTGGTTTTGAACGCATATGATGGGCTTTTTTATTTTTCTCCTCTCCCATGTGTATTTTTTATGCATGCTTCACTGAGTCAGCTGCCAAGGTGCACCTTTTGCCAAACAAAAAATCAGTTGAAAATTTTTGATATCTTGAACATGAGAAATAAATTTGTTTCATTTCACTGAAATGTTTGTGCTGACATTGGATTCAATTCATATATCTTACACTTTTTGTTCTTGTATATTTGCCACCAATGTTGCTTGAAACGCAAAGAACTTAAGATATTTATTTTGGCGGCATCAGTATGTTTTTCATGAAGAACTTTAGGAACTTGTTTTGTTGAACGCGTGATCTGAACCATAGTACACATTCGTTTTAAATGGTTAATTTCGTGATCCCAAGTCTTTTTTCCATTTTTTGTTTCTTTAGCGTTCTCCTTATGTTTAAAAACAAAAAGTACCTTAAAGTTATGTATTCATCATTCTTTTCATACTTTCCAATACAGTTTTACATATTTTAAGGTACTTTTTAAACATTGGATGTTGGTAATACAGTTTTACATCTTTTGAGGTATTTTTCACCTATGTTACATGGACTCGGGTGCGGGTGCAAGTCCAAGCGTCGGACCTTCCTAAACTTAAATCTTAGGATACTTGGATATGTGTCCCCAACTTGGGTATGGGTACGGGGACACGTCCTGAACACTTGTGGACACTGGGTATCAGAGCTGAGCTGTTAATTGTAACACACTTTAGTTAGACTAAAAGTTTGCCGTTCAATTTACTAATGATCTGATCTATTTGCAGGTTTTGAACCAGTTCTGTCGTGCATGGATCGGATACATTGAAGCAATCAGAGGAGCACAAGAGAAAGGCTAGAGCAGATGTTGTAACGAACGCTATGAATGCAAGCTAAGAACGAGAAATTGAAAACTAAACAAGAAATCACAAAGACACAAGATATACGTGGTTCCCCAAGATGGGTACGTCCACGGGCGAGGAGAGAGAGGATTCACTAACCAACGTGAAGAGAAATACAAAGAGCCGGCTGTAATCCGTAACTCTAGAAAGGCCACAAATATGAAAGCCCAAAAAGATACTTTAGAAGTTCCCCAAAAGCCCTATTTATAATAGGCTACAAAAACGGGAACAACATAATTAACCAATGTGGGACTAAGGAATACAAGGCATTCCTAACAGCAGAGAGGTTTGGTCATGCAATTCCTCGTCGTTTCATTACAGAGGACATTGTTCTTGTATTTATCTTCTCTTTTGATGTATATATTACGCTTTTCAGCTGTTTTTTTACACTGATTTATGTGTTTCAGGTTTGGGCTTGCACCAGTCTGTGACTGCTGATGAGGACGCAAAGAAGAAAGCTAGGCTTTCCAGGTTTGGAGCAGTCTCAGCAGTTCCCAAGGCAAATGCACAGGAAGAAGACAAAAAGAAAGCTAGGGCACTAAGGTGTGCACCACTCTTACATCTCTACTCCTTTCACTAGTATTGGGGTCTGCCTGATTGCGCGCTTAGTTCTGACTCAAACAAAGCATACTTTATATCTACTCCAGCATGTCAACGAGCTAACGGATTATGAGCTCCCGGCGGTTCATTCATCCTAGAGCCACTTTTGATTTCTGTTTTTCTGCTGTAATATCAGATGCTCGTGCTAATTGTTAAAGCATAAAGACTGATAAAGTTTTAGATTTCAGTACACATTTTCACACTTTTCAATAACCTTCACCTATTTCTACACGTCCCGGTTTTCCCATTTTTCAGCATTTGCACCTTAACCGGCCACCACCCTTTTGCATTTTCCAGCACGAGATTTGATTTAGTTTCACCACTTGATTTTCCAGGTTTTCACAACCTCCGTCTGGCTCTCTATCTCAATTGGAAGGCAAGGGCCACAGTATTGAAGTGGTAAGTACCTAAGAGGCTAAGATTGGATCCTCCTTTTGAAGCCAAATATTTTGAAATTAACTCATAGTTGGTTCTTTATTGTTCAGATCAGAAGACTGCTACTGCGGGCAAGGCTGGTGGGGGAACCTAACGTTTTTAGTTCAAAATTGCACCATTGTCCATGTAGCAATGCATTATTAGTTTAGAAGATGGCACCGTTTAAATCACCTTACACTTCTGCTGTGGTGTACGTACTTTGGTTTGAGATCTTGGGTTGCTGCTGCTTTTGCCTAAATTGGTTGGAAAATTCAGATTAAACAAAACTTGCGGAATGATTGGCATTTTATTTTAAATCCTATATTAACATGCAGCGTTTTGGAAGAGTTCCAATTCTGCATTTACACTGATATTATGATGATATTATGATATAGTTCTAGCTAGATGGTAGACGTAGAATAAGAACTATGTAAATGCATCATTTTCGGTAATATTCTCGCGGTATGCTTTCCCTTTAGCAAAGGACTCTTGTGTCCCATTTATAGTGGTGAGATACCATTTTGTTTACGGCGATGATAGTAGATTTGCCTAGTTTTTTTTTTATTTTTATTTTTATTTTTATTTTTTATTTTTGCTAGATGTTATTTTTGAGTCACTTTGCATTATTGTGGTACGTCAAAAGCATGCATAGCCTCTTCAATTGTCCACGACATGCAAATGATGAGTTGAATGAAGTTTGAGGGTGAAGTTTTTAAAGAATATGTGCACCAGCGGTTATTGTGATTGGTTTTCAGGATGACATCGGTTTACTGAAACAAGATTTTTCCCCGGCTATAATTTCCAGAAATTTTTGTTACTCTTGGTTGGTCCTCGGATCGATGTTGTTCGGTAATGCAAGGGCGGAACTACACTTAGGCTCCACTAGGCTATAGCCCAGGTGCAATCCCGAAGAATTTAAAAATTTTTTTTTTTTTTGTAAAGTTTTGGTCTAAATGAATTTAGTCCAACTCACCATCCTCCCATTCAGCCTAACTCAATCCACCATCCATTTGAACGGCATGAAAATCTTATTTGTTTGATCATTTTATCATAAATGATCATAATTAATTTTTGTCTCTAGGGCTCTTGTAATCAAGTATCTACTCTTTATTTGGATCCTATAGAGTAAATACTTGATTATGAGAGTTCTAGATGCAAATATTAATTATGGCCTTTTAGGACAATATGATCAAAAAAATAAAATCTCCGTACCGATTCAAACGGATTAAAAAATGGAGTACTTAATTTTTTTTAGACAGTTTATATATTTAAAAATATGGTTAAAATTAATTATAACCATTTAGAATAATATAATCAGAAAAATATGATCTTGAACTTAATCAAACAAATGAAAAATTGGAGCACTTAATTTTCTGACTGTTTAATAATATAAGAGAAATCAAGAGAGAGAAGTGAAAAATAATACTCCGTATAAAAGAAATTGTTGATGAACAATTGTTCAGTATATATACCGAAGTATTGTAGCGAAATGTATTTTACCAATGCTTTTATCTAATTGTTGCAGGTGGATTTTCTCGGTTTTAGGTTGCTATAATAGGTAATATTTTATTTTTGCTACTTTGGTGTACATACTCTAATGGAACAACAAAATAAAAGGGAGGAAAAACTCTTTTGTACTTTTGTTTTGTTTATTTTTAAACATTTATATATTTATATACGAGTTTGCCTTCTTTTTAGTTCACATATATAAATTTTGGTTAATCCAGGGCGGAATGAATTCCTGGTTCTGCCCTTGGGTAATACATACTATTTTGTTTTCGTTTCAAAACTAAAATGGAAGGGACTGAAATTTGTTGTGCTAGCTTAACATCGTCGCTCCTAATTGTGCCAGTTCTGGGCTTGTTTCGTGATCTACCTATTGCGCAATGGCAGAAAATTCGTCGAAGATCCGTAGCCTATGGATTTGAATTCTTGAAGTTTATGTTCGTTGATTTACCCACCAAAAAGTCCATGAATTCAAAAGTTTATTGGCTAGGGTCCATTAGTTTAAAGTTATAATGTTATAGACAAAAGTACTTTTATTTACGGTTCAAATGAGAAATCAAAATATTTGTTGGGACCGGTCGGCTTTGTTCTCTTGGGGCTCCGATTTATGCCTAACGACAAGGTGTTCATGTGGTTGGGTGGCATGGGTGGCGTGGCTCCCGCCGTGGTTACTGTTGAGTGCCGCGATTTTTGCTTAATGGCTTGGTGAGCACTTGCAGCAGTGGCTGATTGTTTGATCGTTGCATCATTTTTTTCAGTTGGCCGGGATGGCCTATGGAGGCATGGTGGTGATTGGAGGAGTTTGGCCGGCGATCCAGGTGCTGCTGTCTGATCGTAACACGCGATGAGATCTCAATTTCAATCTTAAAATAAGTGGGATAAAATTTATGTGATACTGAGAACAATACTCCTTGATGTCAAATGCGAACTAACTTATCTATATATTCCCATCTGTAACCCAAAAAAAGATAAAATGCTTTCTTAGGATCTTGATTCTTGGGTCACAAAGATCTTTGTCCACTAGTATTGTGTGTTTGTCTAGCAATGTAAAGGCACCATCTTCTTTCATTTTAGGAATTGGATCCTCTCATGTCCAAATTTAAATTGGACGGGACAATTCATATCTTGATCGTCCATTATTGCAATTAACAATTTAGAGCAAATCTAAATCATTTACTATGACATTGTATAGTTTTGATCAGTGTCTCGTCCAATCCAAAACTTTGTATTGGAGAGAACCCAAATCCTTTAGCTAATTATGACTTATGACGAAGTTCCAGAGTTTTTTAAAAAGAGAAAAGAGAAGAGAGAATGGTGGGATGAGGGGAGAGATGGGGAATAAATCTGGACCGTTCAAAACACTTTTGAACGGTCAACGGATACCATCACATGCTACCTACTCGGCACCCAAAAACTTCTCCATCATCCGAGAGTTTTAAAATTTTCTTACCGCTACTCTAATCAAACATGAGGGTCCCACGAAACTTTGTCTATACAAAAAGAGATTGATAAAAATTAAATGGAAAATTCGTAGTCACATATTAAACCTTCTCTATATGCTTCATGAAAAGACTTCTCTTATACTGCCTGTCCTGTAGTATTTTGTAGTCACTTCTACGAACTGAAATATAAATATCTTCATTCACAACATTTACTAGAATCTACACATATATCGAGTAAAAAATTTGTATTAGTTTTTTTTTTTTATATTGCGAAATACAATACCCTTGATAAAATTCAATAGAGAAAATAAACTCCAATTGATGTAGTCATCACCAATTGATCAAAATTTAAGGCTCAGTTTGATATGGTTTATTTGTTTTTTAATATTAAAAACTAATAGAATCTAAAATATGTTTAAAAACCATATGGTGGGGTGGGATGGGGTGGGTGGAACTTTGAATCACAAGTTATTGCTATAGCGAACAATTGAGTACTTATGGAATGGTTCGGTAGCACCACCTTATCGTGTTACAACGCCCTCCAACCACTGCACATTTTTTTAAAAGGATGGGATATGGAGAATTCATAGTGATAATAACTATCTTAATTTGAAATGAAAAAAAAAAAAAGTACCTAGGTACCTCAATATTTGTGCATTTTTTTGGCTTATACCACTCAATTACTACCGTTTAAATTAATTTTTGGTATATGGTTCTCACCAGGTACTCAACGATGAGGTATTGCCAATATTGGTCCTCATGGCATTGTTCACCACCTTCATGACTACTCCCACAGTCATGGCCATCTACAAACCCGCCCGCAACGTCTCCTCCTCCACCACCACTAACGGCTGCTTCAGATCCGCTGCTTTAAAAACCATAAAAAAATGACAAGCTCCGCCTCCTTGGCCCTTGCCTGCGTCCATGCACGGCCCCGGAAACATCGTCAAGCTCATCGAACGCTTCTCCTCCATGGCTCCATCGTCATGGTCCAACGGGTTCGCAAAAATGGCTTCCCGTTCATCAACCGGCACCGCAATCAGGGTGAGTTATATGACCGAGTAGCATGCCGTAGCATTCCAAGCTTACACCCAACTCATCCAAGTCAGCATCCAACCCGCAACTGCCATATCAGCATTGTCCACGATGCATGATGATCGTGAGGCGTTGGGATTGGGTGGGAGGATGGCGGAACATCCGGCCGGCCATTAAGGTTACCGTTGTGAGGTTCGTTGCGAAAGAAGTATTGGAGGGTAATGGCGTTATGTTCAGGGGCGGATTCAAGATTTAGTCGCAGTGGGGTTAAATATCTACAACACATATAATTTATTTTCGTACATATAATCTGTTCAATAAGATCTAAGTTTATCATAATTCCTCCATTCGTCCTTTTTTGTTCGTTATTTTCAATATCTTTTCCTGTTTTCAATCACTTATATCATTTTAAAATGAATTTTTAAAAATTATGTAAAATATTATAAATTGAAAGATATAAACAATTAAAAAATAGAACATTAAAAAATGGACAAACAAAATGAGAGGGAGAGAGTAACAAATTGAACAACACAAAAATTACTTACCACAGTGTAAAATGCACTGATAGAGTTTTTAATTTTAATTTGGAGAAATTATCATACCCAAGCTTTTTCACATTAATTGGTCATTGTCTGACCTAGCTTCATTTAGATAGACTGTTTGCTTTTGTCTTTGCAAGAGCCTATGCTTGCTTTTGGGGAGGGAGAGAGAGAGAAACAAACCATAGAGTCGAAGCCTAAGACTTATAGAATTCGTGGAGAGAGAAAAAACGTTGAGTTCCTTGACTCTAAAACTTTGTGAGAGGAAAAAAACGTTGAGTTCTTTGTATAATGTCACAATCAAAAAGGGTAAGAATTATAAATCCCATGAAATTTTTAGGATAATAATATTATCATTTAGGGCAAAATTATGGTAGAATATTACTCAAAATTATACCTGCTCTAGGAGTATTTTGAGACTTAGTGGGGTCAAGTGACCCACCTTGACCTAGCGTAGGTCCGCCCTTACGGCCATTAGAGCATCCGCACGAGGCTCGCCTCCTCCCTCTTTAAACTAAACTAACGAGTAAAAACCTTCAAAACACTCAAAAAACCCCAACATCAGACTCAACAAATTCATCACCAAATTACAAAATTTATGAAATTGCTACAGTACCTCGGCTGATGAAACGAGTCCCTATTCACTTGTTTTCTAATAAATCCCAATATTTTATTGGGGAGACGGTGGAGCCAAGGACCTTGCTGAACCCATGCCTGTTGCTCCTATCACTTTCAATTGCTGAAGTTGATGGATCTTTAGAGATGGAGTCGGTTGACCCTCTTGATCGATCTTCAGCTTCGTGTTCCTGGTAGGTAGCGAGAGAGAGAGAGAGAGAGAGAGAGAGAGAGAGAGAGAGCGAGAGAGAGAGAGCAGTTTGGTATATGCTCTGTTCTTCTTTGGGAAGGATATTTGGCAAGCCGGGCGGCCTTCCGGTGTCTTTCAATGGTGAGCAGTGAGGGCACGTGGAACAATATGTGCTTTGGAACAACTAATTGAAGGGCTGAGATGAATTAGATGCCGTTCCGGATTTTAGAAAAAGGAAGTTTTAGAAAAGGAAGGTAATTTCAAGCTCCAAAATCATGTATTTACGCAAATAATTTTCTTACTAATATGGATCTTGTTTGATAGATCTCATTGAGATCTTTTAAACGATGAAAAAAAAATTAAAAAATTATTTTTCATTTTCATTATATTTGAGTTTGAAATTACCCTCTTTTTGAAAAAGAAGGTTTTTGGAGAAAGCGGAACGGGGCCTTACTTCTTTCAGTGGTGAGGAACGTGGAGCAGATTGTGAATGGGTCCGGTGTACACTATGATTAAGTGCGAATATTTTATGAGGAGTGCTAGGAACAAAGAAAATTGACAAAGAAAATACCCTTAAAGTGTACATGAATGGCTCAGATTCACTATGCAGTGCATCTGAACCGTTCATGTACACTTTTAGGGTATTTTCTTTGCTTATTTTCTTTGTACTTAGCATTTCTCATATTTTATTAAGAAGAGAGTGAGAATAAAGAGTCTGATTTTGTGTAATTATGTGAAAGTCACTAGCTAAACTAAAAAAGTAAGTTTTGAGGATTAATTTGGTCCAAAATTTGTTGAGCCTGATGCGGATGCTCTTACTATACAAGAGTAGCAAGACGAGTTACAACTTCTCAGTTGCCGCGATACAACTTCTCAACTGCCGCCGTGGACCGTGAAAAGGAGAAGGTAGTACTCTCTCTCTCTCTCTCTCTCTCTCTCTCTCTCTTTCACAGTTTAGACCTTGTTCTTGTTGTTCCTCTCAATAGCTTTAGGGTTTTTTTTTTTTTTATTACCTTTCTGAGTTTTGTCTTTATTTATTTATTTATTTTTTGTAGTTTTTAGTTTTACACTAAACTTTTGTCTTTGACATCTTTTAGTGATATATTTAAAATCAAATTAAAATATAAAGAATTCCATTCCACAATTTCGCTTAGAGCCAACAAATGCCTTGGGCCGGCCCCGCTCTGTGTGTGCATAATACTTGCATCAAGTGGGAATACGCATTAACATTTGAAAGTCCACATTGGCGTAACATTCTTCTCGGGCTGTGATCTAACACTTATTTTCAGATAGATATTTTGGCCGATATCAACCCGAGTAATGTTTTATTTTGATATCTACCGTAGCCTTTTTGTAACAAAGGAAACAAAAGGAATCTTCTTCTTTTCAGATGATTTCCAAATTAAGAGACATTTACTGAGAATTTTATCAAATTAATTTGGATTGTCTGGAAATTTTTTTTTTACTCAGGAAAGAGAATTGTTATGACGGAATCAAAGAGGGGCCAGTGGCCCAATAATCCTCAAGAGCAAGGAGTGAAAGTTAGTGGGGAAATAACACAAGAGGGAAATTGAGACGGGTTCTGTATAACTGACTTTTAATAGGGAATGTTTCGCCAATGAGTGGGCGATCCTATTACAATCACGTTTCATGTGTGAAATAACACAAGAAGGATATTGAGATGCTAGTTTTTTTTTTTTTGAAAGGTGAGATGCTAGTTTAATACAGTACAATCTTGGATAGTAGAATCACAGCCTGCAAATGTTGTCTCGCCATTGATAGCTTGAACCACTTGTTTCGCATCTACGTCCGGATCGATCCCCTTCTACAAGGTTTGTCTGTGGAATTAATTCCTAAGAAATCAAGTAACAGCTTGAATAGATGAGAACGTTGCAGATCAAGATATGCCGTCATGAACTTCTTTAACTCTACTTGAATTTTCACCACCAAATTATACAGAGCCCATCTATATGCACCCACGAGATGCATACCGAAGATAAATCGACGGGCCCGCAGAGCCCACTCCACGTTTTGCATGGATGATTTGAGCCGTTCGATAATTTTTTTTTAAAAAAACGAGCGAGCTCGCGAAAAATCGCTCAATCGATCCAATATATATAGATGTTCGATACAATCTTTCATTTTTTCATTTGATCATTCGTGCGAGAACCAGAGTAAACCTCTCGAACCCGTCGGTATGCATCTCATAGGTGTTGGGTTGTGCTGGTCTTGGTCTATTTTTCAGGCTAGGCTTGGCCCGCCCTTGACTTCTTGTTGTAGATCTGGTTTTGAGACGGCACATAAGATTATAGGCTTAACCCCAATGGTGGTTCTCCTTAAAGATCATCGATTAATCATCCACGCACATGACAAACTAGTTAACAACATATTCGAAAGTCCGGGACCTTGTTTGGTTAAGAATTTTAAATTTTAATCATTATTGTATTTTCTTCACTCATTATTTATATCTCAAATCATTGCTCTCATTTTTCTCGTTACCTCTCTTCAATTATTACTCTGATTTTTAATTTTTACTCTATTTCTCTATGTACTACTCCCTACAAATCGAAATCCAAAATTCCAAAACGAACAGCGTTACAAGATGATCGACCTAAATTAAATAGTAAAAGTTGACTTCTCTAGCGCTGATTTTTTTGGACTTCTTTAATCCTCTCCGCCGCTTCGTAGTTGTGTGTGTGTGGGGGGTGGGGGGAGGGGGGCTTCATAGTTGGGTGGGGGGAGAGGGGAACTGCGTTGTTTGTTGGAGGTTAAATTATATAAATAAAAGTATACATCAGGGGTTAATGGGGTATATATGTTAGTCAAGGGAAGGTTTTAAAGGCTATCTATAGTCTTGAATCCTAAATCTGCTTTTCATAGGACTCGAATTCAGGTCACCAGTGGGAAAAGAAATGAGACAACCAACTTAACAAGCTGGGTTTCTCAAATGAGAAAATCTTTTTTATGGCTGTTCCGTATAGAAGAAGTTATGGAACTCAATCGCGATCGTCCAAAGTGTTTTTGGACGATCCGGATTGAAAACTAATTATGACCGGTCATAATTGATCATGACCGGTCGTAATTGAAAACGAATCTCAGCCATTAATTGTGCGAATGGACTGTTAAGATTGCGCTGCGCCTCCATGAAAAAGTCTTATCGTTTCCTTTTTTTGAAGCTTGGTTTTCTCAAGTTGATTCTGGTTAATTAAACAACATTCAAAACCATCAAAATAGAGCTTATCACTCCATCGTTTCCTTTTTTTCAGTAAATGGATTTGTAACGAAATCAGAAACTTCACAACAATTCTCCCAATCATTTGGCTTGTTTTGGTATCTTACTAAATTCTTCAATTATGTAGTGACGTGAAGTACCAAACGTGGGCTCATTTATAAACCTGCTCCAATAATGGATTTAAGGGTAATGGACCCTGCTGGTTGGGGCTGGATTATGAACCAATAATCAAGTTTTTTTTTTTTTTTTGTCAAACGACAGAATAAGATTTTATAAATGATAGCAACGAAAAACATCAGAACGGGCATCCATCCCCACGGAGGGGAGATAGAAGCTACAAAGAGGACTAAACTCTCAAGTCCTACAACCAACACTTCTCCTAGCTTGAAGAGCGAAACTATGAGCTACCCAAAAGCCACTCCTCTTCACAAAATCCACCACGATCTCATCAAATCCTCTAATGGAACGGAGAAATAGAGACCGATCCAAGAAATGGTAGAATAGATCCCTAAGGAAAAACGGCACGCGGGGATAGAGTCACACCAAAGATAAAGTTGATTGAGTTTAATTAACTTCCTCTAGTATATAATTGTGCTGGCTAGTTATCAATGGTGCCCCTCTATGAGAAGCTGATTCGAGTTGGCCGTAATTTATGAATTTCTGATTGGCCAGCATAGCACTACAGATGAATTTAACCACAGCATCATCAATCTCAGGTGACGATCACTCACTAATCAGAAAATCAAATTTACCATGATTTTCTAAGACAATATGTGCCCTTCACCTTGTCAAAGTTTTGATGTATAGATGTGGTTGAATCATATCTATTTTAGGAGCAATGGAGGGTCGCACTGTTCATAGCTCTGAGAACATTGTTTGTTCAAATAGGCGCTGATGACCAATGAAGTAATTTTTTTACATGAACAACATACACTTCAAGACTTACAAAATAAATAACTTGTAGGGTAGACCCAAGGCTAGGATCATATGCTAACACCTTATGGAAGCTATATATACATATCAGATCAGCAAAATTTTAGCAGATAGGCACTCCTGTTTTAAGGCCCAAACTGAATTTTATATTCGATGATTTGCTAAGAACACCTTGAAAATGTTGTTGGACTTTTTTTACCTCCGCCTCATTGAAGGTTAAGATACAACGAAGTCTTTGGTTTTTCTTTGTTTAAGGTTAGGGCTTTGGTTGAGTTGCTTTGCATTCTATTCAACAAAAAGGGAATTGATTTTAACACTTTCGTTTTTATCATTTACATACTTTGTTTTGTCTGTATCTGACATGAATTGACTACATTGCTCATTCATGTGTGTAAAAGTGAGCTTTTTGAAAGGGTAACAAAGTAAATATATATGAATAAAGACGAAAAAGGGAGTGTGAATCAGTGAATGGTAAAAAAAGAAAATGTGAAAGTGTGAAAATTACTACTCAACAAGAATTGTCAAAAAAGTTACTAAAAAGAAAAGAAAAGATAAAAGCCAACAGAAAGATGTTTTATTTATTTTCTGTGCGATGAACTTTCATAAAGTTTGGTCAATATGTTTTTAAATTTCTTTCTTCGAGACTTTGCATATTTTGACCAAAAGTTTAAAAAGTTAATCAACAGGGAAAGTAATCAAATCAAAAGTAAAAGGTATTTGTGAAAATGAACATTTATGTGAAACCAGGAGCGGTTCTTACTCGGTTTGTGAGGAGAAAATGGGACCCATCTTAGGCTCGTTGACCGAATGAGTACTGTTAAGTTTAGTCAAAGTCTTTAAAGTTGATTGTTCTTTAAAAGATGAAGACTAATGATATTGATAGTTACGTGATTACATCATTTTGTATCCAAATGTGAACATAAAAACTGAATTTCTTTGATAGTAAATATAAAAGGATAAACTTCACTGACACCACTGGGATTTGTCTTAATGACAATTAGGCTCCGTTTCAGAAACAAAATAAGAACTTATTTTTTGTGTAATAAGAAGGCTTGTTCCTGAAAAGATGGAATAATTACTTATTTTTTGAGAAGACAATTTCAAGTTCAAAAATCATGTGCTTACGCAAATAATTTTCCTATCAATATGGATCTTATTTGATAGATCTCATTGAGATCTTTAATACGGTGCAAAAAAAATTGAAAAATTATTTCTCATTTACGTTATTTTTGAGTTTGAAAATGTGAAATAAGCTGCTTATTTGGATTTTGTGGAACAAACCTTCTTATTTTTCTTTGAGAAGTGGCAAAATAAGTACTTATTTTTTAAGAAGGTTTCTGGAACGGAGCCTTACTCCCCTCGCGTATGAAAATTCTCCCTTCGCTCCAAATTATTGGTCCACTATTCTATTTGGGATAGTCCAAAATATTGATCCCCTTGAAAAGTAAAAAAAAAAAAACCGAATCTGGTATGTTCCAAAAATTGTCCTTATAAATATCTATTATTACATGTACTTTTAAAAGGTTAGAATTCTGTAAAGGAACCAATAATCAGGAACGGAGGGAGTAACAATGAACGCTATGAGGTTACTATGTGCATTTCATTGACAACCCTAAGTGTCAATTTTCTGTCTAAACACGTGATGGAATGAGTTGGAAGTAACTTTTTTATAAAATTTCACCATTTTTTATATTTAAAAAAAAAAATCAATTATCACTTATATTGAATCAAAATGATTTCATTTTACCCATTAGAGACGTTGTTTTGATAAAAAGAGTAAACTTTATTCATTACTATTTAGTATTTACTCTATTTTTTACTGCTGAGCCGTTCTTTTGTTTGAAAAGACGAAATTATTACTCCATATTACTTTTGGTTCAGAACTTGGGGAAAGTTTTTTTTATTGTTTATTCTATTAGAGTATTAAAAAGGATGAATTTGTAACACTTTTGAAACCATAGGGAGTTTGTAATAATTTCTCATACATGAGGGTATTTGTTATCCAGGCAAATCTCAGGATGTGTCGGTGAAATTTACCCAAAAAAAAAAAAGCAATAGTATTATCATTTCAAAAACAAATACTCCTTCAGTCTCGAATTTTTGGTCCTAGTCAGCACTTTTTAGTGCCCTAAAAAGATGTTCTCAGTTGAAAAATAATGGGCAAAAAAAGTGCTGAGTTTACTCTTTTACCCATAATTTTTGAAAGTAAGTTCATGCAATAATGATGTTTTTTAGGACGGGACAATGCTACGGCCAGGTCTGATAAGTAAGCGGGGCCCACTATGGAACCCAAGACGTGTACGACTGGACGGGGGTATCGCACGCAAGAACCAGCTGTTCAATAGACAGAGGGAGTGTGCTGCGCAGCTTGGTGCGCGGCCTCCGGCGCCGCTTGCCGGCATCGGTTTGACGATCGGAGACGTCCACTGCGTAGAGCTCGTTGAATACTACAAGTGTACCAAAAATCAACCTGATAAAATATCTTTAAATACTTCATCGGAATACATATAACTTGAAAAAAAATGAACCTTAATGGATACGAAACACTGGATCAAAACCACTGAATCCATTCTTTTTGAATTATATGTGTTCCGATGAGACACTTAACTATATTTGATCGGGTTGATTTTTGGTACACTTGTAGTATTCGATGAGCTCTACGCAGTGGACGTCTCCGATCGTCGGACCAATGCCGGCAAGGCGGCGCCGGAGGCCACGCAGCACTCTGCGCAGCACACTCCCCGGGTCCGTTGTTATTCCCCTTCTACCATATGCTGCTGGTCTGGTCGTTGAATTCTTTTTGGCCAAGATCTCCCTCCCTCCAATCCCAGGTTGAGGGATCTACAACTCCTCTTCTTTCTGTTTGACCATAGGCACAATAGAAAGAGACTATCTTGAAGAAGAACAAGAAGAAGCTCAGAGAGATCTGCCATTTTCACTGAGAGGTACTCATCAGTGTAACTATTTACTTGCACGCCAAACATATTAGTGACTTACATTGACAGTTATCCTTTACAGTGAATTCTTGGTTTCTTCTTGAAGTTTGTGCCAATTTAACATCTGGGTTTTCCTTAATTTTTTCTTTAGGGGACTGTACATTTGTTGGTTTGACTCTATAAGAAATCTGGATTACTGGGTTTTTTTCTTTTATCCGTTTGGTTGGTGAGAAAATGATGGAAAACGAGAGAACTTAGAGCTAAATCTAAGATGTATAAAGTTGGGTTCTTGGAGACTGTTCATTTGTTGTTGGTTTGACTTGGGTTCTTGGTCTTTTTGATTCTCTGTTTGATGGTTGAGAAAATGATGGATAAGGAAAGAACTTGGAACTGAAGACTTAGAAGAATTGTTCCTAATTTGGGCCAGGCGATTGAGGTCCTCTACCGTACTATGCTTAGACATTTACTGGCCTTTTGTTCAGTTGGGTTTTGGCATCACTAGGGGCCAGAACTCACTAACATTATAGTTACATTTTTCTCAGCAATAT
>BPLS01000350.1:78808-91234 GCA_019656275.1 Rhododendron kiyosumense | reverse complement strand
CCATTTGCTTTATCAAATGGTTCCAGTTTGTATGGTTTTACGTGGCATGGACAATCTAGATTAGTGTTATCATTGGCCTACATATATATACCTTCCGTCCTATTTTGTTTGTTGATTTATTTTCGTTATTCGTGCCATTCGAAAATTTTGTATTATATACCCATTCTCCTCAATTCTCTACTGTGGCTCAGCAGCGACTATAGTTTGCGCTTAGATTCAATCTAAGCCGACTGTGCCAAGATGAACAACAGGAAGCCGCTCGGCACGGGGGTGCGGGGGTGCTAGGCAACATCCCCAGGTTCGGATGGGATGGGCATGGTGAATTTGCTTTGTCTACGAATAAGAAAGCTATAAGTAATGCAAACTATGAATCTCATGGAGAGTTCGATCTTGGCTCAGGATGAATGCTAGCGACATGCTCGACACATGCAAGTCAAAAGAGAAGTGGTGTTTCCAGTGGCGGACGAGTGAGCAACATGTAAGAACTTGCCCTTGGGAGGGGAACAACGGCTGCTAATACCCTGTAGGCTGAGGAGCAAAAAGGAGGATTAGCTAGTTGGTCCGTATTCGCATCTGATTACCCCTACACCCTCGAAACCCTTGACCTACTTTCTCTCAACCCTCAAACAGAAAATTACGTGCTAAATCTAGAACCGAGAAACCACCCTAACCCTACTCCTTTACTCCTTTGGAGCAGCCAACCCTTCGAAATGAATCTCTCTACGATCACACGTTTCTTCACCTCAAATTTGGGTCCGCACACGCTTTTTTCTTGGCTATACTTAAAGGGAATCAAAATCTAGGAAAAATTTGTCCGAAATGGTGCGCGACTTGAATTCTTCGAGATGCTCTACTCTAAATCGAGTGAGATCTGACGTGATCTACATCGAGACTAAACATAGTAATGACCCATAATGACCCCACAAAAACAATCAATTTCTTGTCCATTTAATGTGCCCCAAACAGGGCTTTGGCAAGAAATATTTACTCCCTCCGTCCCAATTTATTGGTCCTCTTGGGAAGTGTTTGTTATTTTTCAATTGATTATATCTTACAATCTATAATCTTGTAGGTGATTTTAAAAACTTTGTATAAAAGAGCTCATTGAGATCTATCAAGCATAATGTATATTTAATATAAAAACATTATCAATTAAGAGATATAACTAATTTTTTGAGACTTCCAAAAAAGGAAAGGGTCAAAAATTTAGGATGGAGGGAGTAATATTTTTAAAATGGGATAGCTTTAATATAGAGAGCCAGTAGACATTTTTACAATATTACTATTACTTGTATACTTTTTATAAATATCTAGTTGTTAGAAGTATAAAATATCTAGGCTCTAGAAGCTCTAGAATATCCTTATGAAATATTTAGTCTTTTTTTGGGTAAATTAGTCATATGTGTAATTCTAGAATTATCTCAAAGTTTATCTTGTATGAAAATATCTTTGTATTAGAATTATCTATGGACTAGAATAAATAAGGATGGGTTCTAGCTATTTTGTACCAAGCTAAAAAAAAGTTAGAGTTCAAGCATAATATAAATATTCTCCTTCCCCACCGCTCTCTTTAATATTCTCCCCCTTCTAAAAATCTTATCCAACTAAACATTAGAAAATTCTACTACATATCTTGATACATCAACACAATTGAAAAAACATTAGTAATACAACCTGCTATTGGTAGCCTTGGACTTGGAGGCACCAACAATGTTGAAGAAATTATTGTTTCTCAAGAAGTATGAAGAAATACTAAGAAATTCTAGAAAGAGGCCAGATGCCGGAGCGGAGCGGAACGAGTGGAGCGAAGCACAACGAGTAAAACGGAGCGACAATTGGATGTTTTTGAAGACTAAACATCAACGCCTAAGTCAGTCACATGACCAACTATCTGATCAAACGCTTCCTTGACGCTTTTGAGGAAGAAATGGACTTTTGGGTTTTCTAGGGCTTCATCGGAGATTGAGAAATATACGAAGGGTTCTTCGATCAAGAAAGTGTAAGTTTTGTTTTTGATCATGTGGGAGAAGGAGGTGTGTAAAGGTGGGGCCTTTTCGAGGCATTTGAGAGCTAGGGTTGTGAGATCGGTGTCGTGCATGTTGAATTCGGCCAATATCGTGGTTTTGTTCACAATACAGGCGTAGAAGATGGAATTGGGGCTTGAAATCATCGTTTGAATGGGGGAATTCATGGAATGTTGAATCGAATTGGGGAAATGACATATATATCAAGCTTAAAAAATAAGTAAATAATTAAAGAAACAAATGTTAAACAATCGTGCTTGACTAGTTGCCGACAAAAAAACTCACTAATAATTAGTTAGTACAAAAAAGACTATCAACAAGATAAATAAATCAAATTGGCAGTAGTCTTGACAACATAAACAAATAACCCTTCAATTTCCTCCAAATCAAATTGGCGCCACCTGTTTTTTTTTTAAAAAAAAAAAACCTTTTACAATCAGTTTGGCCACTTTCCGCTCGATACATATTTTCCCACGACGCAAAATCTTGCCAAAATGGCCGGACTAGTTTTACAGGAAAGTGAATTTTGCAGGAAAATTTAGAAGTGTGAGTTCCACTATTTTTCTGGTAACTGAACCATACAAAATTTATGGCAAAGTTGATTTTCCTATCTTTTCCTGACAACTAAACGAGGCCTTAAAGTTGGTACTTAAATCCCTCTGAAAGATTACTTAAAGAGTTTTGGACAGTAACATGTCATGTGAAAAGCACAAGCCATGCTTAAATACTTTCGCGACAAGAACGCCCCTTTTTTTTTTTTTTCTGATAACCGAACATGACTTTGTTGCTTAACCATTTATGCTTCTCCTTAAGTCAAGCATCTCTCTCTTCTCCCTTAATCCTTTCCAAACCTATGAGCTGCACCACAAAACTCAGCCACTCACTCTCTTATCGCCACAAAAAATTCTCTAACTCCTTCGTCCTCATCACCTAGCTCCTAATCGTCACTTCTAAATGCGAATAGGGTACATATTATTTACTTTGTAGAGGTGGGATGATGATGGCTGGGGTGTGGATTTGAGGAGACTATACCATTCCCCTAGGGCACCATGTGGCCATGTTGGTGCAAAGAGCCCCTAGGGCACCCGTGGCCATGCTCCAATGGCATAGAATAATTCTTCATGAATTTGGGTCAACGATGGCTATGTGTACGATTTGGGTTGGGGTTATGGTGGCTGGACGGGAAGAAGAGCTTAGATGGAGATTAGATTATGGTTTAAGGGCAAGATTGCAAAATTCTTTTTTCCGTTAACCCCATCTATTCGATTTCCGATTCATATAGTTCAAGGGGTTTAAGTGTTAGACTTTGAAACGTTAAGATGATTAAGTGAAATGGATCATAATTGAGGGGAGTTTAATGTGATTTACCCTTTTATTTAGGGCGCTGCTATTTGCGGCTCTTTATTTTCTCCCACAGCCCGTTAAAAATTTTCAATTAGACTCGACAGTTAGTTACCGAAATTAAGATACATTTTTAGCATCCAATTACCGAAATATGATGTTTTTTTCAACAGTTATTTACCGAAAGTTGAACATATTTTCGACATATAATTACCGAAATATAATCTTATTTTCAGCAACTTTACCAAAATATTATTTATGATTTTCAACAATCACTTACCGAAATATAGTAGGTTATGGGGGAAAATAGAGGGCTGCGAATAGTTGCGCCCTTTATTTACTCCGTAGTGTATACGGCATGGGGCACTGTTACTCTGTTAGGGGAAAATGACGGCCCATGACGTGTTTTGATAATTAATACCTTTTAATGACATGTTAAGAACATTTGTTAATGAACAAAATGTCTTTGGCGGGTATTAATTACTCCCTCCGTCTCGGTTTGTTTGTCTCCTTTTTGACTTTTTGAGAGCATTTGACCCCTCAAAGAATTGACTATAATTTTCAATTCGTAATGTTTTTAATATGTAATATGGATCTTATTTGATAGATCTCAATTAGTTTTATTATACAAAATCTTCAAAATAAAAAAATATATTATAAAATGTAAGATATAAGTATATTTTTGAAAGACACGGTTTTCGACAATAAGACAAACAAACCGGAACGGAGGGAGTATCAAAACACATCCTTAGCCTTCATTTTCCCCTCTGTTAGAGGTGAGGATTATGTCGAGTCAGAATTCTCTCGACTGACCTGATCTGTTTAACTTTTCGTGTTATTATATAGTGTCATATTTGTGTTTCGTATTAGGAATATCCGATTTTAATCCGTTAACTTCATGTTGGATTCGTGTCGGGATTATCGGGTCATTTCATAAATTTTCATATCGTGTTTGTGTCAAAATCAACTTAAACCGAATCCTATATTTTTAGCTTTTCGTGTTATCTTTATCGTGTATAGTAATATTCATATTTCGCATCGGAAATATAGCTAATCATAACCGGCTAACTGCCTGTCGTGTACTCGTGTCTGTGTCAGAACCCTGGCAACTGATATCGCATACAAGACGTGGGAATAATTTCCGAAGGATCAGAATACAACCTAGGGCTTGGCGATTGATTGGAGATCATCAATGGCAACGCAGGAAAAATTGGGGATAGTTCCGGCAGAAGATTGGTCCGACGATAGCTTTTCTTCCGGAGACGAAAGCGAGTTTTCTGGTGCGGCTAAACTCTTCGGTTGTGACGCTGAGGAAAATTGGGGATGGTTCCGGCAGCAGATTGGTCCGACGATAGCTATTCTTCCGGAGATGGAAGTGAGTAGCTATTCTTCAGCAGATTGGTCGGACCAATCTGGTGTGGCTAAGCTCTTCGGTTGCCACGGAGACAGATACATGAAGCCTGGATGTTAGCACCTCGTCCTGCAGCGGATGAAGCGTATAATTCCGACAGCGATCAATATATGAATGATGAGGAATACCGCATCTACTCCGATCAAGTTAAGAAGAGCGATGTATGTATACCCTCTCTTATCCTACTACAAAGAAGGATCTTCTTATATCTGAATCTCTCTATGAATTATCCATTTACAATAATGTTACGAAGACAAAATTTAAAATACAACTCTGGACACAGCCATTGTTGTGCCCAAGATCATCCACAAGGATTTAACCTCACTGCGGATCTCTTTCACACACTCTCGTAGGGGTGTCCATGGTCCGGATTAGTCTAGTTCCATAAGAATTCACTAATTCAGAAATCAAACCATTTCTAATGGTTCCGGAAAAAAAACAAAACCTAACCATTAGAACGTGGAACGTTGCACTAACCAAACTACCATACCAGACCGGTTTCGGTTCTACCCTTCTAGCATCCAAATAGTTTCAAGTTGTGTTACAATAGGGTACAACTGATAAGGTTCTGGGAGGAGAGAGAAGGTGGAAGAGTTTTGGTGGGAAGTTGAACGTGGACTGATTTCAATCCTCCATGGGGAGTGAAAACGATGGACTGTTGGAGTTCCAGACACAGTCACGCACATCAGATTTATTGTGTATGTATGATACATACTAATGTAGGTTCATAGACATGTGTTCGAACCACGGATTCTTAAAAAAAGACAGTAATCGAACCTTTTTAGGGACCAAAATCTGACAGTAAACTGTAGAACAAATCCAAAAGGCATGGTTTGGTCCAGTTTGGTTCAGTTCATCGATTTTCTGGTTTTCTTGGACATCCCTTCTCTCTCCTGTCGTACTTTCCTCACCTCATACCTCCCTCACTCTCATGACAGAGCCTCGCCGGAGGAGCTTGGCCCCCTCCTGGAGGAGGCGCCCTCACCACTCTATGCTCTCAGCTTCTTCTGCCTCTCATTGTCCTCCCCACATACACCCATACATGTACCTAGAAGAGTGGGAAGGCGAGCTTGATGGGGAGGTGACTTTGGTCAACAAAAGGGACTGCACTTAATTATTGGTCTCCTCACGTGGGAGACACGCCTACAATCACCCCTCTCACATGTGGGGTATTTGCCGAAAGTGCAACACCATCCTGCTGTGATCAGCCACTGTCATGGATTTGTGTTGTATTCCAAAGATCAACTCAGCACAACTCTGCTCACGCCAGAGGCTCTCTCCACCAGACGGTCCTGGGAGAGTGTGACGCTCTTGTCTGTACGTTGACACGTTGCATGATGCATCCCTTCAAGCTTCCGCACCCCCAAACCAAGATACACCATTTGCCTATCTGGGATGTCTCATGTCTCATCCTGTTGTGTTAGATCTCCATGGCACATTCTGCCCACTTTGTCAGGCGATTCACACTCCCTAACCAGAGTGCTTGCACGAATTGGAACTTCAGGGATTGTGTACGATCTGGAAACTCTAGGGACCAAAAAGTTAAACTGCAAAACATCAGGGACCTGCAGTCCAATTTCTGGCCAGCATTGTTCACTGCCGGAATATTCTGTTGGAGCTCTGCTCATCATCAGAATAGTACTGTTTTTTTGTGGAGAAGAAAGAGTTCAAAACATGACAATATTGACGAGAACTAGAGAGCTCATTTTTACTCCGTTTAGGACATACTATATGTGTAATTCCAACTTCATTTCTGGGCACATTTGGAGTCTCGGTTTTGTGTTTTCTGGCACCCACCAAAGCCCTGATACCTATTGTTGTGCTCAAGAGACAAGATTCATACATGGTTCTCATGTTGGGTACATCCATGGGAGGATTGGAGAGTGTTTCACTATGAGTAATACAAGATTTTTACATGTGAGTACCAAACCAACCTTTGATCACCCAACCTTACTGTATCTCTCTCACAAACTCTCTCCCACCTTACTGCCCTTACCTCACACCCCTCTCTCTCTCTCTTATGCCAGAGCCTCGCCAAAGGAGCTTGCCCGTTGCCGAAGGAGGAGCCCTCACTACTCTATGCTCTCAGCTTCTTCTCCCTCTCACTGGCCCCCACACATTCACCCATACATATACATAGAAAAGTGGGGAGGAGAGCCAATTGAGGAGAGGTGACTTTGGTCAACAAAAGGTGCTGCACTTAATTCTTGGTCTCTCCACATGGGATGATGGGAGACACAACCGTATCCAGAGCTGTTGTGTTTCTAGGCTTTTTGTTTACAAATTCCTACTCCATTCGCTGGAATATACATGCATGATTGCCTATTGACTAGCACTAACTACATTTGGAAACTGGATTAGAAATGAGACACTGCATTTAGTTTACAATAGGAAATTGAAGTTATTGAACCATAAACCAAAAACAAGTGATTGTTGAGGTTTTAAAGAACTCTATTTCTAGTTCAATAGATAGAAGAATTGATCATAGTTGCAGAAACTCCACCCATGCCCACGTTTCCGTCAAAGAAATGTGTTTCCGCGTTTTGGTGGAGGAAACTCCAAGGAAACTCATTCCAATGGCGACGGAAACTCGTTGCTAACCTATATGGTTGAGAGACTCACAATTCGAGTCGCGATTGGAAGATTCCCTCCGCTGAATTTCGAATCTTTATTTTGGTGAACGGGAAACCATTCCATTTTTGTTTTTTTATTGTAAGTTTTTGACTTCCTTTATCGGATTGGGGTACTTTTTTTTCCCAAAAAATCAGTTTTATGTTGTGAGAAGTATGGTATATGTGGTATTGTAGCATGTGTTGAATACTTGATTTGTTATCCTTTAATGGGAATTTTTAAATTTTGCAATCTAAGTGACAGAATAATATTTTTATTTTGACATTTAACTAGATTAAAATCATAAAATATTTATAATTATTTAAATAATTTTACCTAACCGTTTCGGACGACGCTGCTAGATTTTCATGATCATCCGCTCCCCCGTCCCCGATTCCGCTTCGTGCAACTAAGGAATTTATCATGAGAACTATTTGTTCATTTGCTATTGATTATGTGTTTTCGCTATCGATTATGGTTTTGAACAATGTTCTAAAAGTCGCTTGGCGCTAGTCGGGCGGTCGGCCACTTTCGAGCGATTAATCGGTGCATATTAATTAGTAATCGGCAATTAATCGTTACTCAGACCTAATCGGATAGGCCCCGCCAGCTATTAATCAATGATTAATCGCCAATTAATTCCTTGTTTTAGAACATTAGTTTTGAATGTTGAAAAAGTAGTTTTTGTATGGCACCCATCGAATATAATACCCATTTTTTGTTGAATTTTTATTTTGATTTCGTTGCTTAGGGGTTTGATGTTGGAGTCATACTTGGAGTCAACATGGTCGGTCAAATTGTCCCAGTGCCTATAGACAAAGAGAAGAGATTCTATGATTATGACTTGTGTTCAGAGCTAGCAGTTGACAAATACAGACAACATTTCAAGGTAATTTTTTTTTGGTAACATTCATTTGTACATGTTATTTTGCTTCATTATTTCTTCCTTTATTGATCAAGCAAGCACATTGAGAAAAAGAACTCTGATGGATTTACAAGTTTTCAACAACAAAGATCATATCTTTACAATCAAACCACAAATCAATAAGCAAGCACAGTGCAAAAAGGAAGTCAAGCCGAACCGAATTCCGATGAGTGTGAAAAAATTTATTTTGGTTCAATGAAATTTATTTTGGAATTTGTACAAAACAATGGCAAAGCTCATTAACAATTTGAGTTTGAGATGTCAGAATAGGACGAGGCAGTGGTTGTAGTGGCGTTCATGGGGACTTTGCAGCTTCTAGGGTCGGATTTGAGTGGATATTGAATTTGGGGTTAGGGATCCAACAGGGGAAAGACCGAGTTATGGATTTTTGAATATTTGGTGATCTTTTCAGAAATTCGTTGATGTGGCAAACACCCTTTTCGCACGTCAAATCCTTGTAATAACCCTTAATGGAATATCAACTCCAGTATCCACGTAAGCAAACCTTAACCATGCCAGTTTGTGCCGCTATCAATTGACGGTAGTCACGGTGCGCCGGTACTGAAATTGAAAAACGATCCATAAAGTAAGGACGAGATTGACACAAAAATATTAGGAGGACAATGGTGCAACCTGATATATTGTTTATCGACCAAAAATGCAGGTTTGCCTATACAGTAGTAAGGAGTGATTTACTACTATCATTACGTCTTCTCTCCCTTTGTAATCTATCAGAGATACTCCAACCCTTCGCCTGTTCTTTGATTATATTTGAGCACGAATTATGGCTAAAAGCTTGACTTGATTTTGAACACTTCAACCCTTGATCTTTCTCTTTATCAAATTTTCAAACTTATGGCAAGAACTCTGCTTCTTCCTTGATTCAACATAGAGTTTATGGAAGGGTTGGAGCTGGAATTTTGCACACTCTCTCATAAAATTTAAAGATGGATGAAGGGTTGGGGGTGCTCTTAGCAATCACGGTTCATGTAATATATTTGATATATCTTAGCAATCACGGTTCAGTACTCTATTTTTTTTTTGAAGTGGGATTCCAGTAATCTTATATGAAGGCAGTACTGGGGCTGTGAATTCTTTTTATTTTCTGAAATTTTGCCCAACAACAATGCTCTTTTCTGCCATTTAAATTTGTATTGCTCTTCGGTAACTGTAAAGGCAAACGGGAAAATCAAAACTTCTACCAATGTGGATAAGTAGGAGCATAAGGAGTGAATGAAGTGAATTGTATCGACGCGGCACCAAAAACTGGAATGTCAAGGATCCCAGTTTAGAATTAGAATTTTGCTGGTGAAATATATATAGATAGCCAGTGGCAGATCCAGGAATTTGACCTAGGGAGGCACCAATTTTTTTTATAACGCCGTAATATATGAGTTACAGTTAAGCACATTCACACCAAAATAATTAACATTCATGATAATGTAATAATGTTAAAGTATATATGTATTTTAATAACAAGCTACTTAGGCAAACTTGCACACCTCGACTATATGCGTTAAAACAAAATTATCACATGTTCATCATCTATTTTTCTATTATTAACTCTACAAGTACAAGTTTTGGGAACCAAAAATGTACAAATACAATGTGAGGGTTCATATTAAGTACTACACAAATGAAGATGTTGGGGAGTAGGGGAAATCTTGGTTGTGAAAGAATTCTAGTGGATTTTGAAAAAAAATAAAAAAACTTAGGGGAGTGGGGACTCGAACTCACGCCATTTCTTCCTTAAAGCATGTTACTTACCACTGCACCAAACTTTTACTTCTTGCACATGTTCACACACACACACACTTCCCATCTTATACAGATGCCCTTTTTTGGGCTAAAATGCAGACCGCCTTTTGTGGCCATTGGATCTCATTCAACGGACGAGATTTTGAAAGCTTTCTCGCAGGTTAAAAAGACCCATATCTGGGAAAATGGTTCTGGGTCAATAAACCTGGGTTATACCAGGTTCACTTTCCCTTTCTTGTTCAAACCAAGAGAGAGACAGAGAACAGGAGACGATCGAGAAGAAGAAAATTTGTGGATTTTTTGCACCGTTGTTCTCGTCTTTTGTTTCTTGTATTGATATTATTACCTATTCAATTTGCAGGATGGATTGGTGCTTCCTCTTTCTGTTGTCGATCAAAATTGCATTACTGCTGTTGTGAAAGTAATCAAGAACCAGCCAATGTGGTTTTGTTGTATGATTGTTAGATAACAAGGAGATATGCCATCTGTTTTATGGCAATATGGATAGTGGTAGACAGAGTCCCCCTCAAATTGTTGTTGCCTCTATTTTTGCTTCTATTACCTCTCTTTTTTTTGGATGATTTGGACATGTACTTTAGTTGAATTAAGGCCCCTGCACTGCTAAATTTTTGCAACTTCTTTTGATTATGATTTGGACTTTTGGAGGCAATGAAAACAGGGGAAGATAGATGGTTTTCTCTGGAAAACAGGGGAAGGGGAAGTCTTCTCTGTTGAGTTATCTCCAGAAAGAAGGAAAATAACTCACCAACTTTCCATCTATTCATTGCTAGGTTGGAAAAGGCATATCTATTTCTTTTTCAGCCAATTAATAACATGCATTTAGCTCCATATGGTGCTTTCCCCTTATTTGAAACTGTTTCAAGATTTAGATAACCAAAAAGCACTTTTCAGAAAAGCAGCAATTTAACTGTTTCTAGGCTCTCAATGGAAAAGCACTCTGTTTTTTTTCCAATGGAAAATGGCAACAGCAACAGGCTATTTTTTTATACTAAAACACACCCAAAAAAAGAGCTTATAAAAGCATAGCTCTACATTGATCATAGCAGAATACACCAATTACATAACACCGCATGCAATAGAGCATAAATACACCAATTACATAAATTTGGTCCTTAAGCTAAAAGATATTAGTCAAGCCACCCGAAGGTGTGGAGTACACAAGTTGCATACGCATAAATACACCAAGTTGGATTGCTTAGAGTAGACAATAACAAACCCAAAAATGATTACAAGACGGGACTACATTGAACATGGCTAACATGCTTAAGCTGTGGAAGTCAACTATGGATGAGCCAGTTGATCAACTGGCTCAACCGATCATCTTCTGAATGTGCGACATTGTGCCCGTTCTCGTCGCACAACCCATCCACTTGCAGGACTTGTCACGAGGACAACTGTAGTAGTACCGGCCGGGGTATTTGGACTTCGGCCATCCAGATGTGGCATTTGAAGAAGTGGAAGTCATGCCAAGCTTTACTACAAAAAAAAAAAAGAAAAAAAGAACAAGAACTAACAATGTACTGATCAGTTTATTTCCTTCTCTCCATTGAATTGTGTTCATTTTTGTAGTACTACTGATGAAATAGAGCGACTTCTGGAGTCGTACAAGTTCTTGGAAATGATCAATAATTGGCTTGTGCAGCTGAAAAAAGGAGGAGGTTAAGATGGGAAAGCTATATTACAATATCCAATGACCAATTTTAGATGGATTGATAATGAAACCATTTACTGCCTGACCATGATTCTTGATTCATGAACCCATTTACTGTGTACTAGGTAAACTTGCAACTTGTCTCACACGTTTTTGTGTTCATTGAGAATACATTTGTGTTTAGTGGATGCTCTGGTGTTTGCAGTCACTATGTCAATCGCAACGTATCCTAGTCCGGTAAGATCTGCTGTGGCAGATTCAGACAGCAAAGTAGCCCGACAAAAAGAAGGATTACTAGTTTGTGCACATACACCATCGAGTAGACCTACTGTTAGTACGCCTGAGGTACTCTCCTCCTCCTCGTGCAGAATAATAGGCATAGTCCCTCCAGATGGCTCCGGCTCCGGCTCCGTTGAGGGATGAGTCAATATAGGAGGGAAGGGGTACGAAGCCAAGAGAGGCCATGATAGGTTCAAGCAGTCATGAAGGGCTTGAAGGTACAGGTGTACCATAGACCCAATTTTCCCAATTACAAACAACCCTAGTCCTCAAAACACCCAAATCTCCACATTTATTGCCCCAAATCAGAATCAAAATCAGATCTATAGATTCAATACAGCCACAACCCTAATTTCGCGTTCAAGAAAAACCAGTTCAATCACGTTCCAAAAAAACCCCTAATTTC
>BPLS01000350.1:42840-78798 GCA_019656275.1 Rhododendron kiyosumense | reverse complement strand
GCATTCAGTAAAAAAGCCAGAGAGAGTAAAAGAGAGAGAGAGAGAGAGAGAGAGAGAGAGAGAGAGAGAGAGAGAGAGAAATCGACCTTGGTGCGTCATGAGGGGTCGGTCATCCTTGTTCGTCATGGCTTTCCAAAATAAACCCTAGTATATATAGAATTTGAGCGAGATAGAGTCAATGAGAGAGACAGAGAGAGCACGAGAGAGAGAAAGCGAGAGAGATGTACCTGGAGATTTGAACGCCTTGTGTCTCTCTATCAAAGCAAACGGAAAGGGGTGTTTTCTTCTTCTCAATCGTATATAACCCAGGTTTATTTACCCGGAACCACTTTCCATTGGATGAGATCCGCGAGAAAGCTTTTAAAATCTCATCCGTTGGATGAGATCCAATGGCCACAAAAGGCAGTCGGCATTTTAGTCCAAAAAAGGCGTCTGTATAGATGGGGAAGTGTGTATATACACACACAAAATCGGAATTTTTTAAGTGCATCCAGTTTCTATCGTACTGTTTCTCTCGCGCGTGTTGATTTATTTTGGAGCTATTGATTTTAATCTTGTAGAAGAGGACACATAAATTCACATCCTATGATCCTTTGGTGAAAAAAATAGATAGAACGACTTGTGGATCTGAAAATTTTAGCTATTTTATGTTGAATCTCTTATATTGCTATATATTTTTCCTTCATTTCTTATTCAATATGACTCAACCTTGTGTTAGAGGATTCATAATGTAATATAATCAAAAGTGAATAATCAAAATTTGCCATATCAAATTTGATTATCCATTTAGAGGTCGTTAAAATTAACAATGTGAAGTCTCACATTGTTTATTTCTTACCCATAATCAAAATAAGTTGACAAAAATTCAAATCTAAAGGTCAATTTTTCTTCTCAATTTAATATTGAATGACATTTTAGTAAAATAAGTGAAAGTGAAGAGCATTCGTTAAAATCCATAAAGTGATCAATATTATTAAATACACAACCACTTGCCAAAGTTGAGGGTGCGTTTTACCTACCAATAAAGTACCTTAAAACCATAAATTCCTCTCCAAATAGGCGGGAGAGTACACCATCTTTAACTATTTGAAATAACTCTTGCATTTATTCGTTGTACCATGCACGCATCTTATATATAAACTCCAGTTTGCCTTACATCTGCCTTGTCCTTAGAAAATCCATTAGGGAGAGAAGAGGAGGACAACTTAGCTCAAGAAGAACGTAGCTCTACCACATCAAATACCAAAATGACTAGCTATGAACAAAAATTTAGTTCAATAGAGCAAGCAAAAAAGGTTCACACTATTCTGTTAGAGCGCCGGCACTCAAGTTTTGGGTTTCCGAACCCAAGCATTTGGCAAAGTAGAACCGATTACTGTATCGACATTCCCGCAAAGGGAGATACTCTGAAGAACTGCCTTAGGAACAAGGAATGCAAGGATATTTTTAAAGAAGTAATACAAGAGGGATCCGTAGTTTGCAGAACGCGAGTATTGCCAACTTACAAAAAAAATTATCAGGTATTTATAATACTATCTTTTAGTCAAGTATTTAGATTTCAAAGATTATCAGTAGTGGTACGTGATGCTTGACCGAGATTTTTTGCTAAAACGTACTTTGATTGGTTGAAAAAATGTGGTGAGCGGATTGTTAAAAAGATTTTATTTTCCATTGGTAGAAACATTTTTTCATGTTTCATTTGAAAAAGGTCAAACAAGCCTGTGATTTTTGCATACCCGAAAGTGAACTAGTTGTTATTTCAACAGTTGTTATCGGGTATGAGCTACTCGTAAAGAAATGCTTTGGCATGTTTAGACACTTTCGTTTGTAACTATATATATTGATATAACTTCATTTTTTTTATTTAAAACAGGGAGTTGATTGGGATGAAACCTAGCATTGGAAAAATCTTGTTTAATTTGTTCATACAAGCTGACTGAAATCACATTACTTTATGAAAGAAATAACAATGCTACCACTCACGTGACCGTGTGCGCATTTCGTATTCGGCATAAGTTACCCGAAACATTGGAAAAAGTAAATGGAGAGGAGTGGACAGGTTTGAACATATTTATAGATAATATGAATATAGGTGTTGGAGTTCAGAATTAGGCCAAAGGCACCAAAAATAATGAAATTGTCATGTTGAAGAAGTGCATTGCTGATGGACAAGCAGAGTAAATTTTTTATTATATTTATTATCATGTAATAAAAAAATAAAAATAACTTACTCTGCTTGTCTATCAGCAATGCACTTCTTCAACATAACCATTTCATTATTTTTGACGCCTTTGGCCCAGTTCTGAACTCCAACACCTATACTCATATTATCTATAAATGTGTTCAAACCAGGCCACTCCTCTCCAGCTACTTTTTCCGATGTTCCGGGTAACTTACATCGAAGACGAAATTCGCACACGGTCACATGAGCGGTAGCATTGTTATTTCTTTCATACAATAATGTGATTTCGGTCAGCTTGTATGAACAAATTAAACCATAGTTTTCTAATGCTACGTTCACCCCAATCAACTCCCTATTTTAACTACAATCAAGTTATATCAAGATATATAGTTACAAACGAAAGTGCCTAATCAGCCAAAGCATTTCTTTTAAGAATAGCTCATACCCAATGACAATTGTTGAAAATAACAACTGGTTCACTTTCGGGTATGCAAGGCTTGTTTCACCTTTTTCAAATGAAACATGAAAAAATGTTTCTATCAATGGAAAATAAAACATTTTTAACAATCAACTTACCATAATTTTTCAACCAATCAGAATCTATTTCGGCAAGAAATCTCGGTCAAGCATCACGTACCACCACTAATAACCTTTGAAATCTAAATACTTGCCTAAAAGATAGTATTATAAATGCCTGATAACCTTTTTGTAGTTGGCAATACCCGCGTTCCGAAAACTACAGATCCCTCTTGTATTACTTCTTTAAAAATATCCTTGCATTCAGTATTCCTAAGGCAGTTCTTCAGAGTATCTCCCTTTGTGGGAATGTCGATACAGTAATCGGTTCCACTTTGCCAAGTGCTTGGGTTCGAAAACCCAATGCTTGAGTGCCGGCGCTCTAACAGAATAGTGTGAACCTTTTTTGCTTCCTCCATTGAACTAAATTTTTGTTCATAGCTAATCATTTTGGTAATTGAGGTGGTAGAGCTACATTCTTCTTGAGCTAAGTCCTCCTCTTCCCTCTCTAATGGATTTTCTAAGGCCAAGACGGTAAGGCAAATTGGAGTTTATATATAAGAGATGCACGCAAGTACAACGAATAAATGCAAGAGTTACTCCAAACAGTTAAAGATGGTGTACTCCTCCGCCTATTTAAAGAAATTTCTGGTTTTAAGGTAATTATATAGTACATGAGAAAGCACGAGTAATACAGTATATTTTATGTTCTAAGTTCTAAAAGCATCCACAATGTAATAATCAAAATCAAAAAGTTGCTAAAGTTAGTAATGTGTGCTAAAAAAGTAGCAAGTCCTTCGCAATTAGACATTTAAATCATCAAAACTAGCAACTTTTTATTAATAACCAAATTTATTGAACCCCACAGTTTCTCAATCAAGTACAACAATCATAGGAAAGTAAAACTCATTCTCTATAAAACAAATACTTTATTATTGATACGTGAAACTCACTCTCAACTTTGGTAAGTGGTTGTGCATTTAACAATATTGATCACTTTATGAATTTTAACAAATGCTCCTCACTTTCACTTATTTTACTAGACTGTCATTCTAGTAAAATCCACTAAACCAGGGTTTAGTTTTTTTTTGAAAATCACTTTCAACTTCGGCAAGTGGATTAGTTTTTGTTTTTTTTTTTTTGAAAATCCACTAAACCTGGGTTTCCCCCACTCCCCAACATCTTCATTTGTATAGTACTCAATATGAACCCACACATTGTATTTGTACATTTTTTGTCCCCGAAACTTGAACTTGTAGAGTTAATAATAGGAAAATAAATGATGAACATGTGATAATTTTGTTTTAACGCATATAGTCGATGTGCGCAAGTTTGTCCAAGTAGCTTGTTATTAAAATACATATACACTTTAAAATTATTACATTATCATGAATGCTAAAATTATTTTGGTATGAATGTGCTTAACTTTAACTCATATTACAGTGTTACAAAGAAAATTGGTGTCCCCTAAGTCAAATTCCTGGGTCCGCCAGGATTGCTTGACTAATTACTAAGTTAATGACCGGTTCAATGTTTTTTATTGGAGTGTATTTGTTTATTATCATGTCAACTAGGGACAGAACAAAGATTTTGTAAACGCGGGGGCCGAAATATGAATAAGAAGATTTTGAAATTTCAAAATTCGAAAATATAATAATTTTAGACGAGAAAATATACTTCTAATTTGGCCGGAACTCCAAAGCAGTGTAACAGTACTACTAATTCCTCCACTATCTGAGCAACTACCTGAGAAAATTGCATAACAGATTCTTCAGAGGGTATACTTGTTAGAAAAACTAATTGGTGAAGAACTCGAGTAAGAAGTAGAGTGATTCGAATAGAAATCTCTACTCAATAACCACATTATAGATTCAAACATGAAGAATTACTATAGAATTCTAGTTCAATTAACATCCGCAATTATTTAATCTCCATTTACTTAACAGATGACCATTGTCAAGTTTGAAAACTCGAGAATTAATTTCCACAGCTCGTGATTCATACAACAAACACTATGTTTCATAATCAAGGTTTCTACGTACGATCGAGTAATTAATAATGTTTGACGAGCAAAAATACGCATCAAATTAAATTTGTTTAAATGTGTTCAGATGACGACCATACTGGATGGTGGATAGTATACGAGGAGAAGTAAATCCTGCCTGGTGATCTCCGATTCCTTCACTTTCTGTGAAATAGCCTAAGAATAGTACAGACGACATACTTCAAACGGGATTCTAGAAACAACTAATTTGGTGAAGAAAATGAAGTAATCTCTGCTCACTCACCAAGTTTAGAGAGAGATTTGAGACGATTTCGTGAAGAAACTGAGATGAGAGCAACGAGAGAAGATTCAACTGGAACTAGCTAGATTTTCTGTAAATTTTAAAATGCAGAGAAAATTCAAACGAGTTAATGGTGAAGAAGTCTAGATCAGAGGATCGAAGTAGAATTATTCAATTTATCTAATCAGTGTCTCAACAATGTGCAGAGAGAGATTTGAGATGATATCAAGAAGAAACAGGGGCAAGAAGAGGAGTGAGAGAAACTTGAACAGCAATCGGTTTTTGAGAAACTAGAACAGCACACTCGCCATTGGTTACTGTGGGAAGTAGGAGTGGGAAGAGTACTTGAGGTCGCCCTCCGGGTATATGGCAGTTGCTATGATGGTGCTCGAGACCACTAGAGGTGGAGGAGGAGAGAGCTCGGGGCGGACTTAGAGAGAGAGGGATGGCAGTGGAGAATTGGTGTTCACCGGAGAGTTGATGGTAGACAGGATCTCTTAAATGCTAGTTGAATGCTTGTCTTTTATAGGAGCCTTGGGGATGAGGGATAGCCAGGTGTGAGGCTCCTCCCCATTGGTGGGCAGAGTGGAGGTTGACCTCCTTTCCTCTTTTAGTCCCCAAGTCAGACATCGGAGCCCGTAACCAAGGAACCGGCAGAGGCTATTTTGGTGATACATGGAGACCCACAATACCTGCCAAGTCAGGTGGTAGGCGTGATACGGGCTCCAAGGTGCTAGGAGGTAGGTATGATACTTCTTCCAAGATGTCAGATGGCGGTCAATGCCCCCTCTCTCTCTAGGACCTGTCAAGTCAGAGCTTGCCGGACATCATCCTTGACGAATCCTTCGCTCTAGCCTCCAAGCCACATTCCTCCTTAGGTCCCGAGCGAGGTGCCTAGGCCCTGCTCCCGGCCTAGGGTGGTGTATAGAGTCGCCTTTAAGTATTTGTGAAGTCTTCGAAATGTTAGGTAAGAGGTGAGGTGCCCGGAGGTGACCTCACTCCTCCGTGGGTGGAGAGTTCTTGGAGGACGCCTTGCTCCTCCGGAGGCGGAGTTCTTGGAGGAGGGCATGCTCCTCCTAGAGGTGAACTTGCGGAGGAAGGCATGCTCCTCCTGGAGGTGACTTTGTGGAGGAGGCCTTGCTTCGGCGGAGGCAAGGCTCGTGGAGGAGGCCTTGCTCCTCCTGGAGGTAAAACTTGTGGAGGAGGCCTTGCTTCGGCGGAGGCAAGGCTCGTGGAGGAGGCCTTGCTCCTCATGGAGGTAAAGCTTGTGGAGGAGGCCTTGCTTCGGCAGAGGCAAGGCTCGTGGAGGAGGCCTCGCTCCTCCTGGAGGTGGACTTGTGGAGGAGGTCTTGCTCCTTCAGGAGATGGTCACCGGCGAAGTTTTTGGAAAAGGTGCATTGATTGCCAAATATATCGTATACCCACAGTTACGATAAGCAACAAACCCAGCTTGAATTTTCTCTCCATTTCTAAATTCTCAGGTTTAAGTTAAATTCATAAGAATGCAAAACGTCCAAGAGAACGCAGCCTTAGTGGTCCACCTATCGTGCCATGCCTTTTTTTATAGTGTCGTGCCGTGCCTTTTTTATCGTGTCATGTCGTGCCATGCCGGCTTAAATCGTGTTGTGTCGTGTAACATGTTGTGCCATTGATTTTTGTATACACATCACCAACCGATTTTCGTCTGAAAAAAAAGTTTACAGAAGGAAATGATATCACTTCATAATTTATTGCATATGGCAATTTCTTCCCGCAGCACTAGCTGTCTACGACTCTACATAACCAGAATGTTGATGCATCAAAACCAAGTTAGTGAAGAGTTATTTGATTCTCTAAAAGTTCGGAAAGAGACTCGAAGGCCTTATTGGTATGCTAAGAAAATTCTTTTGGCCGCTGATAAAATCACGAAGTCCTACCTACATAAGTTGAAAGGCAATGCCCAAAGACTTCTGATTGAAGAAGGGGAAAAAGAAACAACGATAAACAAATAAGATAAGATGTAATGATGTATGACCTTGACATGATTTTTGAAATAGTTGCGAATAGATGGATCATAGAAGAATGAATCATTAGAAGAGCTCAAACCAACTCCTTCCCATGCCCACTTGACATATTGCGTTTTCCCACCATATGATAGCAAGTTATTAACTAAGCTAAAAAAAGTAACCGTATTCCTTGTTTCCTGGCCTCTGAAATGACATGATCTAAGGCTTGCCATACGATTTCCACATTAAAATAGATAGGATAAATGATACAGATGATCATATACAATGGCTTTGACCAAAATAGAACAATATAACTGCTCACAGCAATTTTGTATTTATTTCACTCTGCTTAGATGTCGACAAACTTAAGAATTCCCCTTTCTTTTCCTTATGTTTCTGTAGGAATCAGGGAGACATATTGCGGGGGGAGGTCGAAAGAGTTCATTGAGATTTGCAGATACCTGGTGTTTATGGACGAAACCACGACAAATAAAAATCAATATCCGGACAAACCGAATTAATTTCTCGATTTCAGTCCATTGTTTTGTTCAGCTGGCCGCTGGAAGATACATATGGTTATAAAAAATCAGTGCCCCTAGTCTAGGAATAAATTAGAGTGTACTTCAATTCATGTTGAATCCATAAGGATGCATGTTTCTACATCTTTTACTTTAACCAGCAAAACTCATTGTTAGACCAAATAAAGGACCAAAATCAGGGCTGCGAAAAATATAATAAGGAAAGCTAGAGTAACAAATATAGAATTTCCCTTACCCTAAATACTCTCTCATCATATCTGCTCGGGGATATCTGAAGGGCATTGTAGGCACCATCGTTGAAGGCCCAAGTTCGGCACATGGTAAGGCCCATCTACGCGCCGGCTCGGAGCATTTCCCTAACCCTAGGTCTGGTGTAATGATCCACAGCATGGTCCATTAACCTGTAAGAGTTCCACCCATTAACGTAGAAGACTCTACCATCAACCATGAAATGAGTCACCGATTAGGGCTTCACTGTTTGAGCTGTTTAAGAGTTAAGAGGGAGAGAGACACACACGTTGAGGGTGAGAGTCTTAGAAACAGAGAGACGTTGAGATGAGATGAGAGTCTGACTGTAGGGATGGCATTCGGGCCGGGTATTGGCATATCCGTACCCGGTCCCCGAAACCGGAAGCGGAACCAAATCCGCCCCGACACCCGAACGGAGAGGGGAGGAATGAACCGTAACCGAACCAACCGAATGGGTAATCGATTATTACGAGAGAGAGAGAGAGAGAGTGTGTGTGTGTGCAGATCTAGAATCTCTGTAAACTAATCAAGCAACACAACTCATTGACCAACACAAACACCAACTTTGATCGATGAAATAAACGTATATGGAACAGAAATGGAACTTGTAGTTCTGTTGCGGCGGACCTCAGTTCTCGGGCTAAGTCTGAGAGACGATCGACGATCGACGAGACGACATTAGCTCCTTCTTCACCTCTTCGTAGTGATGATGATGGACTGCAAGATGAGTGCCTGAAGTGATGAAGATCAACGGCGACCCGGCGAGAGAGGTGAGGCAGATCGACGGCATGAAGTGAGAGGGGCTAGGATGATCGATTGGCAGCGTAGGACCTGTGAGGATGACTGGTAGGAAATTAGAAATCGAAGAGAGAGAGAGAGAGAGACCTCAGATTGATTTTCGCCGCCTCCTTGGCTCTGAGAAGTGAGAAATGAGCTAGAGCCCAACCCTAACTCACGTGTATGTGTGTATATATATGCGCAGGGGAATTTTGTAATTTACTTGTTTTGGTTCTGTTCGGTTACTGTTCGGTTTGGGTACCAGACAAACCATAACCGAACCGATATCCGTTCAGTTATCCAATGCCTGAACCATACCCATACCCGCGGACCGAACCGATACCCATTCGGTTATTCAAGGCCTCAACCACACCCATACCCGCAGGGAAAATTTCGGTTATGGTTCAGGGAAAAACTTCGGCTACAGTTCGGGTACCCATCAGTTCGGTTCAAATTGCCATCCCTAAGTCTGAGAGAGACCGGGAGAGAGAGAGCTTAAGCCTCTCATCTCTTTCTATTTATAGTAGTGAGTGATCATGTGCAATAGTCGCACCATAATCCATACGCACTTAATAAATAAAAATTCTCGTAAAGTCCTATAATGCATCACTCGAGGCCACCCAAGCTGTTTTCTGAAAATCGGAACTGTCTACCTTTTATGTGGGAGTGATTACATCATTCGTGCAAAAAATGAAATAAATTGGTTATCATTATATACTTGATCGCACAAAACAAAAAATTTCATATTAATGAATCTATGTCCCGATGAAAGGGCTTCCAAAACCCGATAGACCCAAAAATTTGCGAGAGTGATTAAAACACCAAGAACAACAAAATAAACAGTATGGATCATCATAATTGTGTCGTAATTGTGTGGCTGTCGTACAAAGGTCCCCTTTTTATACAATAAAATTATATACTCCCTCTGTCCCAGTTTATTTGTTCAATTTCGACATACATGCCTTTTAAAAAATTGTCTATATCTCACAATCTATAATGTTTTACATAATTTTGAAAACGTCATATTTTAGATCTAATTGAAATCTATCAAACAAAATCCATATTTTGCATATAAAAAATATTATAAATTGAAACATATAGACAATTTTGTAAGAGGTCCCAAATAGTGAAAAAGGACAAAGAAATCGGGACGGAGGGAGTAATATTACTTGTTCCAATTATAAGGACAAAAAGATTGTTTGCCTTGGTCCTTTGCAAAGCCCTTATAAGTTACTATATATAACCCAATTGGTTGTTTAAAGCATGGTATATTAGAAAACCTTGTGTTAGGTGGGTTTTCGGAATTAAGTACGTCAATGTTCAGGTAAAGAGCCGACCCCAAGTGACTCCAAGTGACTGGGACATAAGGCTCGGTTTTGTTTGGTTTGATAATGTTCGGGTAGAGACCAATGATCTTTCAAGAAGCTTGAGCGAGCGATTAGGAGAAGAGTATCGACCTTCATTGTAATTTCTGGAGATGATTTATTCACAGGTTCCATCTTTCTTCACTCAATGAATGAGATGAATATTTGATAGAACACTTATCAAATGAAAGGCCTGTGTGATTCCAATCCATACACCTCGATCGTAAAACTTATCATAGGCTAAGTATATTCTAGTCATATTTATCTCTCAATGGCTCAATGCATACGATTCTGTTCGGATAAGTGCATAGTTACATATGGACATAAATATTTCACTGCATTGCTTGCAGAATTTACAGATTTCGAATAGTTGGTTACCCATAGCTTTATTGTTTTCTGAATGTTAATAGTTCCATGGATTTTTTTCAATATGAACTTACCTGGCTTGGTGGAGTTTGATTTTCCGATTAATTATGGAGCAGCGAACTTAAATAAATTGAAACAAGCTGTATAATGAAACCATCTTGAAAAGTTTTGGGTTGGTGGTGGTCCTGTGTCACCCGTCGATCCATCGCACGACTCAATCCAAAACACATGGGGTTCGAAGGATTCTTAGCACTCGCATTCAAAATTCTTACCAACATAGTTAAGGGTTGAAGGATTCTTAAAACCTGGAGAGAAAAAAAAAAGAAGGTATAGAATTTGATTCTGGAGAAAGCCAAGTTTGGGGAGATTTTTCAGATCAGATTTTAGATTTTAAACATTTAGATTTAGAAAGCTGATTTTCAAGTTTTTGCAGTAAAAAAAAAATTTACCGGTTTTGCTACTGCTTAACCGCAGTTTCTGTAGTGCAGTGATGCACTGTTGGGATATAATAAGGGGAAAACTACGCGGTTAATGGCAATCAAATCCTCTAAACAGCCATTTAATTGTTCTGCTGTCTCCCATAACAACTTCGATTTTCCTTGCACAAAAGTGCAAAATACCTGTAGAGCATCGCGGCGCTACATGATCCCCTAGTCCAATATGAGCCCTTGTACGTACAAACATAGACAAACTTGTCGCGCACAGTGATACGAGCAATGATATGTCAAATCTAAAGGCAGTTTACCAAATCCTTTTACTGATACAAAAAAAAAAATCTGAAGGCAGTTGGTTCAAGCGTGGAGGATTCCTTGAGGGCAACCTTATAGCATAAAGTTGGAAAGGGGGAATCCAGTCAGAACTGAAGTTAAGAGTCAGTGCATTATAAGAGAAGTCCAAATACCACAAACCAGAGAGATTGGAGAAGTTGGCTTCAGAGATTATGCCTGTTAATGAGTTGAAAGCGCAGCTGAAATACTTGAGCTTGTGAGAAGTCCAAACACTTCTGTCTATAGTCCCATTCAACTGATTGTATCCAAGTAGTAAAGATTCCAAAGATGGAAACAGTGAAAGATCAGGAAATGACCCTATAATTTGATTCCCGACAGATAAACAAGACTCGGAAGGTTTCCAAAGCTTTTTGGGAATGACCCACTCAACAGATTATTATCAAGACGCAATTCTCTCAGCAGAGAAAATGATCTAATGAAATCAGGCAATGGACCTTTAAGCCGGTTGGAAGATAAGTCCAGTATTTCTAATGAATTATTTGCCCCAGACAATTTTTGTAGAAACTCGTGAAGCTCTTCCGTTATGTTATTACCTTCCAGATCCAAAGACTGCAAATGACTTGAATTCGCAAAGGATTTCGAAAGGCCACCTTCAAGTTGATTCTGATGGAGACTGAGGTTTGTGAGGGAAATCATGTCTCCGAAGGCATCTCGAATCGAACCTTTTAACTCGTTACATCCGAGGTCAATATAAGCAAGGCTGCCACGGAAGTTGAACAGCCAATTGAATATCAAAGAAGATAGAATATTGGAAGAAAGATCAACGGTGGATAAGGTCGCTGAGGAATTAAAACGGAATGAGGAAAAATGAGTGACATTAGGAAGGGAACAATCAGATAAGTGCAACTCTTCGAGGAGAGGGAGATTACTGACAGATTGAACCCAACCAAGTTCTTTACTGAGTACAACACCAGAAAGGTCGAGGTGACTTGGTAAAGAAAGATGAGAAAGCCAGTCAAGGTTTTCAATATTTAGCCCATAAATGTAGTGAAGATTAAGATGCCTAAAGTTGGAAAGGTTGCTGAACTGATGAGGAATAGGGCCAGAAAAATCAATATATGCAAGGTTCAGGTATCGTAATCTGCGGAAGGAACCAATGAAGTTTGGGATACGGCTCTCTGAGAAGTAATTCTGAAATTCCAACTAAGATCCAAGTACCTCAAATGGTGTAATTCAAGCAATGAAGGGCTAATCTTATCTGAAAGAGGCGAATCATAATACCTTCTTTGAACAGAATCATACCTTCTATGAAGATCGAGAATGGTTACCTTCTTTGCAACAGTCTTTAGTTCTCCCCCATGAAGAGAGATGATCGTAATCGTCGATAAGAGCTTGTTTGAAGTTGAGGAGAGCTTGTCTCTCCCTCTCAATGCACCTAGTTATTTCAGCATGATCTCCAACTCCTGAGGAGGAGAGTGCAAGGTTCAAGTATGGTAATACCACAAGGAGAAAAGTATGGAGAAGTTGAAGAGAGCTTTTGCACTTGATGATCATCTCCATAAGGGAAATTAAGAACATGCAAGAGGAAGCTGTAAAAACACGAGCTAATGAGAATTGGCAGTCTGTTTTTTTTCAGGTTTGTTAACCAATGGAATGGCACCCATGCTTATATAAAGATTGTTCAACCAAACACAACAACAACAACAAAAAAAGATTGTTCAGCACACAAATTCCCCAAGACGTTACGAGGAAGACTTGGAGACAACAATAATGTCAGTTATGTTGTTGTTTCAACCGTGCTTGCGACAACAACAATAACAACAAAACCCATGTATGGGCGGGGGAGGATTAGAGACAAACCAAACTTTTGGCAATATGCACAAAGTAGTTACTCTCAGAATACCACTTAAATAGTGGCCCCTCTATACCTGTTTTGCTGCTGAACCATGCCCCCAAATCAAAGCCAAATGGCATCAAAGACGGCAGGCCTAGAGACTCAATTCAATTTATGTGCACATTACCATGCTTCCTTCATTGATAGTCCAAAGCATCGGTATGCACAAGCTGTTTCAACTGCGCTAAATTGGTTAAAAATTAACACAGATAATCCAAATATGTGGGGATTATTTGTATGCGGGAAGAGTTCGGAATGACATACTTCAAAAACTGTATGCCTGCAATACAGTCTTGTTACATCATTAATCGCTTTCTAGACTAAATTTTCCCTCCAGGAACAGAATGGTGCACCTTAACTCCCATTGAGTAACATGCTTTTTAATTACCACTAAGTCTAGACGTGTGCTGAGAACGTTCTTAGCTCTGAGAATGTATATGTCTAGGCTTGTGCTGAGAATGTTTATGAGAATGTCTGAGAACGTTCTCAACCGTCAACGTCGGTGGTCAACGATAGTGGTGGAGGAATATTTTTGGTATAAAAATTTGACTTTCCTAAAGCGAGTATTTTATAATTTGGGCCTGACTTGGTGAGAATTATTTTGGCTTCAACCTTTGAGAAGTAGGAAACCAAGGCCCCAACTATAAACAGAGAGATAGACAATGAGTTGGGGGCATATGAATCAGTCCTAAACCAGATGGGCCTAGCAAAATAACAAAGATGAAAAATGGGCTTGGAATTTCGATCTCTCTAGGCTATTGTGATAAATAGTAAAAAAAAAACAAAAACAAAAACAAAAACTAATGCACCCCCTACTACTCCACATTAATCATGGCAAAGGTTTCATAAGAAGAGTTGAATTCTGTAAGTGAGAATGAGGTCAAAATGCAGGGGTCAAGATGATGCTTAGCCACAAAATGTTCCATGAACACTTCTTTAATATATAAAATCTCAAAGGGAGTAACTTCATTAATAGCAGGATATCAGTTTCACGACATACATAAAACACAAAAAGGGAAACTAGCAAGTCTAGGGTAAGAAGAACCATATGTGGTACGTGTAGCAACCACTCTTCTATCCCGGAGACTATCAACAAAATCAACTAAGGCTTGTGCTGCCAAGGCATGGGCACGCTGAACAACCTAGCAGGAGAACCGGTGAGATCCTATAAAAAGTAGTCAATTTAGATATCTTCTTGGAAAGGTACTGCAACCAAACATTATCTGCAGCAAATCTGTATAAATAGTAAGAAGCCGAGCATGTGGTATTCAAACTATGCAATGTAGTATTTCAAGTATGCCAAAACTATCCACAATTCACAATGAACATAGTACAAAATAAAAGATTAATTGCTCCCAAACACGCGATTTAATTGCAATGACACATAAAACTAGTATCAACTCCTTTGGGGAATATATGGAAAGTCTAGTAAAGAGAAGTAACAAAAGCTCCGCAACCTCTATTGTAAACTTGTTTCTGGGAGCTTCTTGCGAAAAATGAAAGCAAAAACAGAAAAACGGTACAATCAATGTGACGATTGGATATAGCAAAATCCAAATTTAAGTCACCATCAATCCGTTAATGAACAGATTTGTCAAAAAAGAAAAGGGAAAAGGGGGGTGATGATATATGATCCCACTAATTACCAAATTAAATTGCAAGCCGTTTAGCAGTTAAAAACTAGGGTAGCTGTACAAGTTACCATAGCAATTCCAGGACCAAAGAGTCTTGTTCTGCAACATGACTTGCACATACATTGTGGTTAGAGGCTACGTTGATACGGTACAAGAACATGAGCAATGTTTGTGATTGAATCCTAAATAGGATGTTAAAAGAAGTTTTTCACTCCAATAGACTGATCAACCAAAACAATTAAGGGAAGTCAAAATTTTAACAATGATACTCACCGATAAGATCTAAGGCCTCCTTTGTAGTCTAGCCCAGTTCAATGTAATGGTCACAAAGATCCAATCCATTATGTGGTTCAGGAACATGAAAAATGCATGTCGAGACCGACTATTGAAAAGTATAGTGCCAAAAACTCCCCAAAATATGAAGAAGAAACCAAGCCCCATGCTAACATAAAATCCTTGAGTAATGGAACATTGGAACTATCCTCATCTTCTTGAATGTTTTTGTCTTTGCGATGAGCAGTATTGGGAGATTCTGCTATTTTTTCTTCTCATGGGCACTTGTTGGGAAGTGGAACCCCACAAAGTTCGAGATTCCCAGAACATGTAGAAGCATTAAAGCTTTGGAGTTGCGTGCTTAATGGGATTTTGCCAGATAAATTGTTACTTGACAGGTTCAAAACGCTTAGAAAACTCAAATGAGCAAGGCTTCCAGGAATTTCAACAGAAAGTCTGTTTGTAGACAAGTCAAGAGATTCCAACATTTCAATCCGCTCGATCTCTTGGACGATTTTTCCTGTCAAATTGTTTCTCGAGAGGTTCAAGGAATGCAACCCTGCAAGACTCCAACCTTGGTCAGGAATTTTTCCGGATAATCTGTTGCTAGAAAGATCAATGGTCTTCAGTAGTCCTAGATTTTTTCCGTACTCCTGGTCTTTTCCTTTGCATTGCACCAGTGCATTAGGTACATATGTGCTTATGTCAAGAATAGGGTCAGTATTTGCATAGTATTCAAAACTTGTCGTGGCATTAGAATTCTTAGTTTCCACCAGAACAGTGAAATTGGAAAAGCATGGTGGTATACTTCCTGATAAATAATTCTGGGAGAAGTCCAAAATTTGAATGTGGTTAAGATGACATTTGTCGAGGTATGCTTCCCTTAAACTCATTGGATCGAAGAATAAGGACAAGCAAACTTGTCAGGTGTGTCCCCAACCATGCTGGTACTATTCCTGTGAATCTGTTTCCTTTGAAGGAAAAAATAATCAGCTTTGTGCATCTCTTAAGAGAAGAAGGTATTTCCCCAGATAAATTGTTACCGAGCAAGTTCAATGTTTGAATGAAACTTAGCGAGCCAATAGAGATGGGAATTTCCCCATACAAATTATTGTTTGCCAAACTAATGATTGTGAGTTGTTTGAAGCATGACAAACAATATGGAAGCTCTCCTAATAGTAGGTTATCTTAGATGTCAAGAAAGATGATCTTGGGCCACTGTGTAGATATTGCGCATAAGAAAGAAAGCGGGCCCCCAAACTTATCCTTGGAGAGATTCAAAGATAATAGAGTACGAGTAAATAGTGGTATTGGACCTGTAAGAAGATTATTACTTAAATCTATTCCTTCAGCATCCGGAAACTTCGAAGATAGATCAGGCAAGAAGCCATTAATTTGGTTGTGAGAGACATTTAGAGAACTTAATGTTGGGGATAGATCCCAGAACCAGCTGGGAATATTACCTGCAATTCCATTACTAGACATATCAAGCACAGATAATTCGTTTTGAGTTTGAAGCCACTCTGGGAAACGAGGACCCAACTTGCAAGACGAAAACTTTATATCATGAAGTTGGAAAGGGGGAACCCAATCAGAACTGAAGTTAAAAGTTAGTGCATTAGAAGATAAGTCCAAATACGACAAACTGCAGAGATTGGAGAAGTGGGCTTCAGAGATTGTGCCTTTTAATCAGTTGAAACCGCAGCTTAAATACACGAGCTCGTGAAGCTGTCCAATACCTCTATCTATAGTCCCATTCAATAGATTGTTGCCCAGATCTAACATTCACAATGATGGAAACACTGAGAGATCAGATAATGACCCCGTAATTTGATTCCCTGACAAAAATAGAGAAGAGAGACTCAGAAGGTTTCCAATGTCTTTTGGGAAGGACCCACTTAGTGAATTATTATTGAGGGACAATGCGCTTAAGAGAGAAAATCTTGTGAAATCTGGTAAAGGACCTCTAAGTTGGTTGTCAGATAAATATAATGTAACTAACGAGTTGTTTGTCCCAGACAACTTTTGCAGAAACTCGTGAAGCTCTTCCGCTAGATTATTACCTGACAGATCCAAATATTGTAGATGATTCAAATTCACAAAGGATTTTGGAACGCCACCTTCAAGTTGATTCTGACGGAGAATGAGGTTTGTGAAGGAAACCAATTCTCCAAAGGCATCAGGAATTTGGCCATATAAACCATTCCCACTAAGGTCCAAGTACCGCAAATGGTGTACTTCAAGCAATGAAGGGCTAATCTTACCTCCCTGAAACTGATAAGAAAGATTGAGCATGGTTACGTGACTTGTCATATTTTGGTTGCTGCACTGGACCCCTATCCATTTTCAACAGTCTTTAGTACTGCCCCAAGAAGAGAGCCAGCCATTATCGTCGATAAGAGCTTCTTTGAACTTGAGGAGAGCTTGTCTCTCCCTCTCTATGCACCTGATTATTTCAGCATCTCCAACTCCTGATCCTGTGGAGGAGAGTGCAAGAGCGGGGTTTAAGTATGGTAAAACCACAAGAAGAAAAACATGGAGAAGTTGAATAGAGCTTTTGCCCGTGATGATCATCTCCGTAAGCAAAATTAATTAAGAACAAGATGAAGCAGTAAAAACACAAACTAGTGAGAGTTTGCAGTCTGTGTGTTTTTTAGATCCGTAACGAATGAGTCCTTATATATTGTGAAAAAAGTTTCATTTCCACAAAAGTACATTCTATTTTAACGAAGCGAGCAATCTTTTGAGGACAATGGTAGAGGCCTTGTTCGTTTAGATACTTTCCTTTGTTTTAACTTTGTTTTCCAATCATTACCCTATATCTCTCTCCAATCATTACCCTATTCTTTCAATTATTATTCTCATTTCTCTCTCTATCTCTCTCCCATCATTACCCTATTTCTCTCTCCATCCACTACCAAAACTATAATACCCAAAGTTATTTTAACGAACAAAGCCAGAATTTTTTTAATTTCACCACAAAGACTAGGAAGTTAGCTAGCTCACTGAGTGCAAGACTTAAGAAGTCGACCATGAGTTTTTCCGCAAACTTTACTTTTTGCCAACTTTTCACCATTAGTCATAGTTTTAGTCCAAATTTTCCTTTTTGGAAAATAGAGTCATTGTTTACAATTGACTGACCAAGTGCAAGACTAAGAAGTTCCCCTGGAGTTTCTCCGCAACTTTTTTTTTTCTTTTCCCAAACCAATGTGTTTCTTTTCCTTAAGTTTCTATTTCCTTGTTTTGTTGAATTGTTGTGTTTCCTATTTTTTCTTCCCCTGCTTCTTTTTCCTTGAGATGGAAATATTGTAGATCCCGCCCGGGTTTTTTGCCGAACCAAATTGAACCCGAAATTTGAAAACCAAAGCTGAACTCGAGCCAAAGCCCAACAGGTCTTCTTTCACCTAGACCGTAAACTGACCTCGGGAATTGGTTCAGTTATGTTTTTTTCCGAACCCGATTTTTATGTGTGTGCATATATGCATATATTGAGGTGTATGAATATCTAAATGAGGGTATGTGTCATCAAGGATGGAGCCAGGCAGACAAGTGGCGGCGTCCGTCACCACAATCATTTTAATGCTATTACTAAAACTACTGTGTCTGGAGCCTTGCAATGTATCTGGGTCCACATGCATCATTGAATGGTTTTGTACACATTTGTGTTATAAAGTTATGTTTCTTGCTGTTAAGAAAACTAAATATTATTTATGTGTGATTGATTAACATGGTCTCAAAGCTATAAGATTCGATCGATCAGGTCCTGTGGGATACTCGCTCTACAGCAGATGGCCTAAGCTCACAATAGTCCACCAGGCACTCGGATTTTACCTCATATCTTTATTGACATGGCTTTTTTTGGCTCTCCTAGTTTTCTCCATGACTTCTCCTAGTTTCTCTTGGCATGGATGCTCCTGGTTTCTATTGGCTTGGCTGCTCCAAGAAACCTAGACCAATAAAGGAAGTACGCATAACAAGGAAACATAAATATTAACCTAGCCTAAACAGGAAACATAATATTTTCTATTATGTTAACACTTGCACTGCTCCGAACCAAGAAAGAGTACTTGAATCCTTGTGCATCATTCCCAGTCACTCATAAATCCTCCAAGTTCCTATTGATCATCACAATCTCCATTCACAGCCCACTTTTTTGTTTGTCAATAAAGAGTATTGCTTCAATGGATAAACGCATAAATACAAAGAGTTCACAAAATAAATAACAAGGATCCATAGGTTGATCATTCTACAGAAGCTAGCCTTAATGTGATACATAACTTGAGAAATAAACTGAAATCAAACAGCTCCCTAGAGTACACAAATCAAAGATACTGAAATATCAATAGAGCTTCAGCCATCCATTATCACAAAGAAAAGAAGTATCCGCCTTTAAACGAATTAGGAAAAATACAGCAAACTTTACTGAAGAGGGAGCTTTAGAGTGGTGCTTCGATCTGCTACTGATATGCTACAAAATTGAAGGAACTGAACCTTTGCTACCTGGAATGCACATTGTTCTGGTACAAGGAACGGGAATGAGAATTCTATACCACATGGCCTCAATTGAGGTATGGTGAGGGTAGACTTGTACAGTATACTACTATGTAACACTATTCTAAGAGATCAAAATCCAATGAGTAGAATGCTGTTTTTCGAATTCATGATGCAAAAACTCTAGTGGCATTTTGACAGATTTTCGTTTACATGCATGTGTCCTATTAGTGTTCAATTTCTTGGTTGGTTATAATTTAGTTTAGTTTCCTTGCTTCGCCAAAATGGTAAGGCAATAAATAGGAAAGCATAGGATGCTTAGGATCGGTGAATTCAGTGTTTCGCAATGTTAGTGGCCATATATTGGAATGTGCAGTTCAATACGTAATTTTCTAGGATGGTAGTGAATTGTGGTAAAAGAGGACCTTCAGAGGTGAAGAGGAGATGGAAAAATACCACTGTTGGTTTGACTCCAAGGCTTCGGCACACGGAGAGTGAACAAGGAAGAGGAAATTGCTTCACTCTAACGAAAACAGTGTTGGGTTTTGGTTGTATTTGGACAAATATTAGCAAGCTCTACAGAGCATAGCTGACTGATCTCCCCTGCATCCATTGGCAGATTTTTCTTTGCATAACCCTCCTAGTGTTTGTATCTTTTGTTGTCCTAGTGATTTGTGGGTGTCTCTCAACATGCCCACACCTGTGATTTTGAACCCTCCAATGTCATTATGGGCATGGAGATAGCTGGTCGGACTCAACCTAAATATCGTACTCTAGTCCTCTTGTTACCTCCGAAGGAATCTCTCAAAATAAAGTACTTAAAAAACATCACAGAGTTGTACCTCTGAAGTCTTCTGCAAGATGACTGAAGCGTATTGTCGTGAATATGCGGAAGACAAACGTTCGCCATTAACCAAAGCGTACTGTTCCCACAACACACACAACACGTATCCATGATCACTAGAATCTTATGAAGGTGTGATGTAGAACCGGAAGGTCCTGTAATTGCTAATTTAGCCACACCACTATTCATTGATGGAGCTTGTCTCTGATTGGACGATATCCAGCATTTGCAACCGCAATTCTTCAACCGTTAAATATATCTTGTCTCTTTCGGGATGCAAACTATCTTCTGAGACGAAAACATGGTTGCTCTCTTTAACTTCAATCCAACTCTGACCAGGAACTTTCTTGACCTTCCTTTGTTTCATCAAACTCCGCACTCTGGCAACATCTGTCCAACTGTTTTCAGAAGCATATATGTTGCAAAGTAATACGTGAGCGGAAGAATTTGAGGAATCAATCTTCAGAATATTTTCAGCAGCTCGTTTTCCAACCTCGGCATTATTGTATTTCATACAAGCAGCTAGCAGAGTCTTCCATATCACTATATCAGGTTCAAATTCCATTTGATTGACAAAAGCTTCCGCTTCATTGATACGCCCAGTGCGAGAGAGCAAATCAACCACACATGAACAATGTTCTCTTGTAGGTGCAACCCCATGATCAGTTTTCATGGTATTGTACAAGTGCACACCCTCTTCTACCAGTCCAACATGACTGCAAGCAGTTAGAACCCCAATAAATGTGACTTGATTTGGCCTGATACCAGAACTTGTCATTTTTTCAAAGAGCTCAAGAGCTTGTTCTCCATACCCAAACTGAGCATAACCCACAACTAAACTACTCAAGGAAACAACATCTGGACTTTCAATGGAATCAAAGAGCTTTGAAGAACTTCCAAGGGAGCCGCACTTCATATACATGTCAATCAGTCCATTAGTGACAGAGGCTTCGAGCTTGAGCCCAGTTTTCGTAGCAAAGCAATGAACTTGATTCCCCGTTTCCAGAGAAGCTATTTCTCCACAAGCTCCGAGTACATTGGCTAAACTAATATAATCGGGCTTATTTTGAGATTGAAGCATCATTTTGAATAATGAAAAGACTTCACCAGCCTGGTTGTGCTGCATACACGCAGTAAAAATAGTATTCCAAGAAACTGAATCGGCATTGCTTCTCATCTCGTAGAACATTTTAAATGTAGCACAAAGATCTGAACACTTTGCACACATAGAAAGTAAAGTGTTGGAAACCGCTACATCTAAATCTAAACCTACTTTGATGATGTAGGAATATATTTGCATACCTTGATTTAAGGTAACCGGGCTTGTGCATGCAGAAAGCAGGGAGCGAACTGTGATATCATCTGGGCTCCATGCCAGATGTCTCATCTGAGAAAACAACGACATGGCCTCATCAATGTGACCACTGTAAGCAAACCCCGAAATGATTGCATTCCATGATACTAAATCTGGCCTATCTATTTGCGAGAAAGCTGTTTTTGCAGAACACAACAGACCACATTTTGCATACATATCACTAAGGGAGCAAATTGCAAAGGTATCTCTCCCTATCCCAAATTTCACACTTATCCCATGTATCTGCCTTCCATATTCTGGTTGCAGGAGATTGCTGCAAGCACTAAAGGCACTACCAAAAACAAATTCATTTGGTTGGTAAACACCATGAGTGAGCATTTCCTTGAAGTGGTCCAATGCATCTAACTCGTAACCCAGTTGTGAAAACCCTGCAATCATTGAACTCCATGAAATTAAATCCTTTAAAGCAATCCCAGAAAACACACCCAATGCATCAGAAGTTTGGCCGAATTTCATGTACATTGCAATCAAAGCATTTTGCGCAATAAGGTATGACCCACATTCGGATTTAATAACAAGGGCATGTAACTGCCTCCCTAGCTCAATGGAGCTCAAACTTGAGCAAGCTCTTATTACATTCCCAAAGGTAAACTGATCCGGCATAACATCCCTTTGTCGCATTGTCAAAAACAGCTTTACTGCATCACTTTCTTGACCATGCTGCGTATACCCAGCAATTACTGAAGTCCAAGAAACTACGTTTCTCTTGGGCATTTCGTCGAAAACCTTCCAAGCATCCTTCAATGCCCCACATTTCCCATACATATTCAGAACATGATTCTGCAAAATCATGTCTTGCTTAAAGCCATTTGCAAGAATATGGTGATGAACTTTTCTTCCATGCTCTACAGATCTCAAAGAAGCACATGCAGATATCAAATGGGCATAAGTACTGGGCTTTACACCAAAGTTTGTGTCTTTTTGGAGAGAGTCAAATGCCTCAAGGGCTTGTTTGAAAAGGCTTTGCTTGCACAAGGAGCTTATATAGTCATTGCTTGACTGTTCAGTTTTGAAGTAATTTGGGTTCGGAGCTAATTGGATGCAGGGTTTGACATGGGAAACGGCAAAATGCAACTGGGGAACCAAGGTTTTAATCATTGTTGATGGTTATGTGAAGTTAAATTACGTAGAAAGAGGATTCACCATTTATGTGAGGCATTTATACAAACACCCGGAACTCATCAATACAGAACTCAGATATCATTCAAGAGCCAACGAATCCGAAAATACACCACCTAAAATCCAGTGATCAGATGGAAATAAAGAATAAAAGAACCGTAAAAAAATTGGATCTTGCAATTCTAGCAAGTGGGTAGAGCGAGAAACTTATGAACTCGAAGTAATTGGAAGACCCCCAAGTCGAACGAGCCGAGTAAGGGAAAACGTACCTGTGTTTTAAACTTTGTTTCCCTATTATCTGGTCATTTTCTTTCGAACCAAACAAGGGGGAATTTTTTTTAAAATTTTCTTTCTTTTCCACGTGTTGCAAACAAGCCTGGGTTTACCTCTGTTTGTAACCAGAGAAAAGTGAGAGAAATGAAGGAAAAATTAATTTGTTCTTTTTGGAACTCAAAAAGAATTTTTCAAAAAATTCTCCTTAGATTCTTTTTAGATTCTCCCTACTTTTAACATTTATCTCTCTATCTCTCTCCACTCATTACCCCTACTATTTTTCAAAAAACTTTTCAAATTTCAATCCAAACAAGACATAAAAAAAAAATTCTCTTTCATTGTTTTGTTTTGTTTGGAGAGAAAGATGAAAAAAAATAGAAAAATCTACAAATGTAAATAGTACACAATTTTTCTCTTATTTTTTCCTCAATTTTCTCTCATTTTCCTTTCTCTCCCTTTCCTCAACTTCCAAACAAGATAGGTACACTTCACTTGTTTTAATTTGGAGCAATGATTGTTAAGCTATTTCCCTTAAACTTGACAAGACTAGACAGAGGTGTGTGGAGGGGGTGTGGCGCACTCCTCTGTAGTTCAAAAAATTAAAATAAAAGCTTTAAACGAATGAAAGCCAATTAGATTCAAGTATCCAAATGACTGCTTTTTTACACAACGGTGGAAGAATAAATAAGATGCACTGTTTGAATCATATAATAATTTCTAATGACTTTTAATTAAAGACCACAAGATAGTCGAATCAAGCCTTTATTCTTATTTCTTACAAAATAAGGAGAAGTCTAGTATCAATGATGACTATGCACGTAACCTTTCTTTTGTGGTTCAAGAAATATACGCAACGATACTAGTGGAGCGTCACGAACAATGTCAAAACCCCTTTCAAATCCTGGCTCTGCCATAAAGACCCCTATATTTGTTTCATATGTGTATAGTCTTATTGACAGAGTTGCATGTTCCAATAGGAGAGCTGGCTATTAGATATCTTGGGGTCCCTTTAATCTCAACTTGGCTTTCTATCCAAGATTGTTCTCGGTTTGTTTAAACAAAATCACTCCTAGAATCATAGTTTGGGCTTCTTTAGTTTTTGTCTTTTTTAGAACGGCTTCAGATTATCGTGTTAATGTTGTTCAACATTTCAAGTCTTCTCCACTTCATTTTATCTTTCAGCGTCTCCACTCTGTTTTATCTTGACTTGTCCATTATATGTAGAAGTTATAACTGTCTTACTGAGAAATTTCCTCTCGACTCTCATTGATTTTCATGCTTACCTACGAAATTATTGTGTCTATGTTGTTCAAATTCAAGTGTGTCTCCACTTCATTTTACCTTTTGGCATTTTCACTCTGTTCTACCTTGGCTCGTCTCTTATCATGTAGAAGTTACAACTATTTTACGAGAAATTTTCTCTCGACCCATACTAAATTTCATGCTCACCTATGAATCACGAACCTTCAAGTTGGGAACTGTATATGTACTATATCCGTGTTGGATAATGATATACTCCTCAGATACTCGCAGAAACGTATCCCAAGTCCCAACCATAGCCACAACATAAATTATGATTTCCTCTCTTTTTTGGAGTATGGGATATATGCTTCTCCATCCGAGGAGTATGATATACTCCATCATACTCCTCGGATGCTTCGATACTTGCATTGTTTTATAGAGCAAAAGGATTAAGAATATATGAATGCACTTTTTCTGAATTATTGTCCTTATTTTGTGAATCGTGTGTTCCATGATTTCAACATTAAACAAGCAAACAAGTAAATTTGTATGCATTTGAATTCTGAAACTCGTCCATTGTGACCCTCTGAAATTTCACGACCAGCAACCAACAATAAGGAACTGTCATGTCTTCTGTCACTCTTCCACCAAAAGGCATACAAAATTGTCACTAGTCTACCCTCATGGCCATCGAGGTTTCGCAACTGGTTTTACTGCCCATGTGTCTGTAAAACAATGTATCGACAAAAGGCGGAATCTAGTTTGTATGCTCCATGACCTTGGTTGCAGTCATGTCCGATTTAAAAACTCTACAATCTTAAAAATTTCCTTGTTTTTCCCTTTCGCAAAGAGATTTGGCTTTCCCTCTCAAGTGCATCTACAGTAGCATCAAAGTGGTTATGATCTCTACCACACTTGACAATTTAAAACTAGTGCTTGAACTCACATACCGTAATTCTTCTGTCTATCAATACTTACCTGCACTGCACGATGAATGTGAAAAACTATGCGAGCAAGTAAAAGGAACCCATAAACATACTTGAGCCTCTGCAAACCAAATTAAAATCAGGCCAAGCTCCGTTGCTGGAACTAGGACTATGAAAAGTCCAGTCTATGACGCCATCTGAAACAATCGACAGACTTAAGTTTTCTCAAGACACCAACTTAACAACACAGCTACACTGACAACAGCACAAAAAGTCAGAAGAATTGAATTTTTGTCCCTTTGTAAGTTTTCTGATGAAAATTGCACTGCTCTACATCACATTGTTAATCCCAAGAAAAGTCAACATGAACAAAAATTTAAGTTTCTTTCTCATTTCTCAGCAGTATAACACTATCAGATTTTCCATTCAGTGTCACAAAGTTCTTATCCAACAGCGAAAATTCCAAATTGCACTAGCCTTGAAGAGAAACTACGATTCTCCGGTGCATAACAAGAAAAGAGAGATTAAAAAAGGAAAAAAAAAACATTAAGGTCACTGCCTTCTTGCTTCTCAATTCCACAGAACTATGAAGGAAACAACAATTTATCTAGCCTCTCATGCTCCACTGAGAAAAGGAGCAAAAACCTGTTGTATTTACGTTCTCACTCAAGAAAGTAGGGAAAAAGGATATCTGTTTTATGTCCTGGCAGAAACAATATGTTCATCAACTTCAGATTGAGGTTGGTTTGTGCTTGCAAGTGGACCTTGTGGGCTTCGAAATAGAGTAGAGAGTATTTGTCTGTGGCATTCGTCACAGAAAAAGAAATAGGAGAAGTGGCCCTCATCTGGGAATCTATGCACGATCGCACTGGGTAAAACCCTAGCCACATAGTCGATCATTGATGATGGGACTACCAGGTCATCCATTCCCTGTTCAGCATATAGACAAAATTAAGTAACTCCAAATATAAAGCCAATAAAACTCCCAAACTTAAACGTATGGTTGCTGTTTTCTAATCTGTTTCGCGTAGCATTTTGTAGAATCTAGTTTAGATGTCAGTTTGTAAATAGTGTTCTAGAAATTGTTTTGGAAAATAGCCATTTCTAAAGAAACATTTTAAATACTCAGAAACAGTTTTTGCTGAAATTCAACAAGGTAGGGGAATTATGTGCTCTCTTTTTTTGTTTTTAAAAACAACATTTTAAAGTTGTTCAGCATAATTTATTCTGAACATACCCGCCACACATAGCCTGCTTTAACACTTTGAAGTCATAGCTACCATTTGGTCCTACAAAGCAGGTTCTAAATATACAAGAGAATCAACTCAACAAACTAATAACATAACAACACAAGATCCAAAAAAGGAAAAGGCTGCGAACCTGCCATATGTGAACTGGACCAAGAAATCCAGTCAACTCACATTCTGCCTGGCTATACATGAATTTGAGCCAAGGAAAAATGCCTTTTCCAGGGCATTTTTTCTGCACTTGAAGATCTGCCAGTTTGAAACCCCAACTTGATACCAGCAGCACAGCTTCCTCTATGAATGGTTGTGTACTTAAGTGGCGGATCGACTCCTCAACATCTCTATGCCAAAATTCTTCAAATTCTGTTTTTTCAGTGAGAGCTTTATCCTGAATAAATAAAAATGAAATTATAACTCATTTGAAAGGTGGAAAACTCCTACTCGATAATTATTTATCTTTACATGTCTATCAACAGGCTCAACTAAACACCGGAATAATATACGTCAGACATGTGTTGATGCTATGGCAACAGTTAGTTTTGATGAATTTGTTGTTAATCAAGTGCAATCTAAATGCTTTCTATCACAAAACATCAAAAGAGTGACTAAAAAAGCATTTCAGATTATATAACAAGTTTCCTTTCACCTACGAGAAACTTCAAGCCAAATGCCCAAGTAAACTAGGTAGTAGATAGTTGGACCTAGTTTACGTCTCTAAAATGGTGAATGACCATTAGTGACCAAAGAATTGGCGTTCCGAAGTAATTATTATGAAGAATCTATGAAGATTTTAGGGAGATTTAATGATAGGTCCAGTATAGACATTTCATAAGCCCACAAGTCCACCGAATAGGAGTAGTTTTGTAAAGCCACAAGTCCACATGACCTAAATCCTACGGTACCCCATGAAAGTGCCTAAAACCCTAATCCCTATGAAAGTGCCTAAACCACTAAAACCCTATAATAGGAAAGTGCACCCTAATACCCTATAAAAGTGCCTAAACCCTAGGGTACCCTATGCTAGGGTAATCTACCCCACGCTAGGGTACCATATCCTATAATAAATAAATAAATAAGTGCATCCTAAAATCTTATGAAAGTGCCTAAACCCTAGGGTACCCTACCCTACTCTACTCTAGGATACCCTAAAATGGACTTGAGACCTTACAAAATTAAAAGGTGGGACTTGTGGGCTTATGAAGTTCACATAATGGACCTAAGACTAATTTTCTAAAGATTTTAACCCTATTCTGCAATACAGTCCACAACTCAACTACTCATCTTCAAAATCTCAAATTTCCGCTTGACTTTCATGCTGACCCAAGTTGCTAGGAGCCTAGGATTTGGTTATACCAATTTAGAACTACAATAAAAATCAACTAGTCAATCATGCATATCATGAGGATTCAATATGGGAATGAACACACCTTATTTCCCAGTGACAAAGACAACCACTTATCAATCTGACCATGCTTTCCTGATAAGAAAGTTTGGCTGTAGAAGTAACCGAGTAATGTAGGGAATCTTCTAGCTAAATTGTACATCAGTTTTCTCCTTCGCACCCACATCTCCCACGTTCCAGACATCTCTTCCTTAGTCATGCTTGATTCATATGGATTAACCATAGGAGCAAACATGGCTGCACCTGCGAAACAACCACGAATACATCACAACAAACATATACCAGATCATATGTCAACAGACTGACAGAATTCTGAAGGATCTTGACACATATCTTGATACAAGGAAGCACTTCAACCAACTTTTCAGGAGGACAAATAAGGGCCATGTGAGTGTAACAAATATCCTGATAATAACTGGGACAATAAGACTTTGTCATTGTAGTAACACCACACTCACTCAACCCAAGAAGTTGCAAGATTTCCACAAAATTAAAACATCATAGGCTTCAACCAAAATAACATTAGTCCAGTGTCATAATTCCAAGAAGCATATTATAGACATTCTTTACTAGATCAGGTACAAATGGCATAAAATAGTCAATAGGACCCTGGCTATAATGCCTTTTTTCCTTTTCACCTTTTTCTTTATCTATCTTTTTCACCAACTTCTACAAGAAGACATCAGGTTTCATCTCACTTATTTTTGTCCATTCATCGCCCCATCCATGCCTTGAAATGGATATATAATCATCTGCGAAGGACCCCATTTTTATCCCTATCAAATTTCCTCATGCCATTCAGAAAAGGAAAGTATTCTCATTAGCTCAAAAGGCTCTCATTTGGCTTTGGTCAGCTAAGGACCTGATTCTTATCCCTACTCAAATTTCCTCGTGCAGTTCAGAGGCAAAGCATTCTCATTAGCTCAAAAGGCTCTAATTTGGCTATGGTCCGGTTACACAAATCACAGACTCTGGACATGCTAACTTGGTGCCCCCACAAGCATGATTTCGTCTTTTGTCCCCAAAAGCTCATTGTGACAGAGAATTCATGAATTCTTATTCTCAGATGTAATCATAAGGTCAAGCATACCTTGTATTCTACTGAAGATTTGTACCACTAAGCAAATAAACAATTCAGTTATGCTCTGATCTCAATATTATTTAACGACTAGAAGCATGCAGCTAGTGGAAGAAAAGGTCAGCGTACCTGCAATGCGACTAGGGATGTACTTGAGCGCAGCCCAAGCATGCATGGCTCCACTTGAAAACCCCAACACCCAGAATTTGTCATTTACCCCGGCAGCATTTGCCAAGTCCACCATGTCCAAAGCCGATGTGTTGAGGTTCCTCTTTGGATGAGGGTCGCTCTCCCCAAAACCAGGAAGATCATAAGTTATCAAACGGACACCAAACTCCTCAAGCAGTGACTCTTTGACTCCCGGTATACCTTCATAGTTAAAATCAGTTAGAAAACCATGACTTCTTACTGAGACATTTCTGCTCCAAATTTATGCCGAAAACACAAGTTAGACACTCATAAATATCATTTCCCTAATGTCTTCAACACTTTTAGGAGCTATCTACCTGCAAGCCTGGAAGATAGAAATCCGTGTGGTGCAATCAAGGAATATCTAGCTCTGTCTCGTGGAACACCTTGCTCACGATACGCCATCTGTCTACCATCTGGAAGTAGTATGCGTGTAGCGCTTGGAGGATGTATGTACACTTTCTTTGCCCTGGGAACCGAGCTATCATGTCCATTATTTACATTCAGCACTGCACACGTAAAATCATCACTTTGAATCGATAATTAGTGTGAGAGAGAAGATGAAAAAAGGGCAAACCCAGTGCACGAGGCTCCTGCCATTGCAGGGTCTAGGGAAGGGTTGAGAAAAGATGAAGTAGAAGAGAAAAGCATAATTCCGTCAAACTAAGCAATTATATTCATCCTTTCATAGTATCTATTTTTCAAGTAGAAATGTCCAAGAAACTAAGAAAAAGAATAATACTGGGACATGAAATCTTAAAGAACAATCCGGGCACAAACACCTAAACATATCAACACATAGTAAGAACAAGTATGTTTGCAACTTCAACATTATTAAATGCCAGAAATAGGGGGCACAAAATCTGTGTAAAGCCAGCTTCAGTGGATGGTTAAGGAATCGAGCCGGGGAATGGGTGCTAGGCTGCTATGGGAAACTCACAAGCAAATGGGAAGTGCTCTCTGCTCCAGGTGATGAAGCAGTGAATTTAATCAAGGAGGGATCAAACCCAACCCACCCTCATGGAGCTCTAATTGAAGATTCAAGATTCTTGCTCAACCGAACAGGCTCTACAAGTATCCACATATACCAGCAGGCAAACCAAAGTGCGGATCATTTGGCAAGGCTGGGAGCAGAACGATTGGAAGAATTTGTGGAGTGTGAAGAGTAACCTCCTTCTGTTATGCATTTTGTGCTTGAAGATGCACTAGGATAGGTCACTTGAGGGTCTAAATGACTCCTGTTGTTGTAATTTGAACCTGTTTGAACTTTGTTTTCTCTTCCAAAGCACCAACAAAAAGAAAAACTTGAGGTGAAAGTGTTAAATTGTCAGCCATGTTAAGCATTTTTGTCCTAGACATGTTTTTGATATAAATAAACAGTGGTGAAGAAGAAAAGTCCTAATTCTCCTCTTTTCTTGTCACAGTGTAACAGTTCCTCTTCTTCTTTGAATCATTCTAGATGAGTTGTTGATCACCAACAGATCTAGAAGCTTAAGCTCTTCAACGCATAGACAACATTATTACATGTATCCACAACAGAAGCCAAAAAGTGATTCTAAACATCATATGGCATATGTATAAGCAACAAGTTTACATCTCCAGCACTCTAATCACTATGCACTACTTTATGTTCACCAACTTTAAAACTCATTGTAGTTATTCAAGAACTTCTGTACATATTGGGCAGGAAGTGGATATGCGTAAGCCAGCTAGTAACTGGTCATCTGCAAACTTTGTTCAGATGCAGCCACAACAACACCAACAGGCCTAGCAGACAAGCAATGTCAGTATTCTGTTGTAATCATTCATGTTTACCTAGCAAGAAGTTAAGAATGTGTCCACTTGAAACCTCCATCAGTCAACTCACAAACAAAACCTCACTTTTGCTATGTATACATGTGAAGATGTTGGCTCATAGCTCACTTATCCTGTACATTGACCAACAACAACTAGGCATGAAGCACAATGCTGGTTTATTGATTGTCCACGAAATGCTCCAGATGGGATGTTTTTCCACAGAATACGAAACATTCCGCCCACCAATGCATAAAAGGTGCTAAGTTTTTCAAATACATGCAAGCATTGGATTGTAATCCACAAAGAAGAACCTCAAACAATAACCCACTGTCTAAAATGGAGAAACAAGAAACAGCAAGCAACTTCCATACAGAAGCCTCCCGGGCATAACAAACCAATAACAAGACCCAAAAAAAATAGCATGTGTTCCCCAAACAAAGATTACCATTGCATAATTCACCAATTTATTTCAGTAGCTCGGAGTGGTTTTTTCTAACTAAGGCAACCCTGGCTACCTTCATTTCAAACCTATAATTAGGTATCTCGTCACAACACTAAAATTCTAACCATGAGGGCAAAATGTGCAAAATAAGATTGAAGAATAATCATCACAAAAGATGCTAATATTTCAACAGGCTTATCCCACAAGAACCAGAACCAATGCTCAACTATGTCAAATGCTTATTTCGCTTGTTCAAAATATGATTACAGAGCAAATTTCCCAAAACTGATCCAGAAAATTGAAAGTACCTGCAAAGGCCAAGAAGAAGACGAGAATTATAACCGACCACGCGTGAAACGGGTCACGATCCTCCGGCAGATACTCGTTCAAATACCTTAATCTACCCGAAACCTTAGCCACCGGTCCTCTCAGTTTTCGCACGGCATACGAATCCTCAGTCAAATAGTTCTGTACCACTATGTCCTTACACCCTTTCCCCAATTCAAAAACCATTTCTCCCCAAGCTTTCGCAAACCCTTTCACGTGATCTTTAAAGCTCTCCGATTCACCCAATTCCCCTTCCACCGCCTCACCGATACGGAATCCCGGCATTTCGGTTTCGAAAGCCGGGGTCGGAACCCCAACTGTGTCGGCATTGTATCTCAATCCTGTGTCCTCTACCAGGCTCATGAGCTCTTCTCCCCACGATTTCGAACTTGTAAATCCCGACATTTCTGTATGTATAGGATATGTACACACACCCACCGATGAACTCAAAGCTCCATTGAAGCTAAAAACAGGATCCGTATATATACACGACTCTGTCTAACTGTATGTATAGCGAGGGGAACAGTTTCAGGAGTGAGAGACAACTATCAGTACGAAATATTTCTCGAATCAGAGATTCAGAGACATACAGCGGATGTGCATATACAGATGCAAGTCACGTAATGAGCGGAAAAATCTCAAACACAAAATTCGCAAGCGAGAATTAACAATGCGAGTATAGAGCGAGAATTAAGAAAACGAGCGTGGGAATTTAGAGCGAGAAGTCCTGGGATTACGTGACTAAGCTATACATAAGTACTTATGTATGTATGCGTGCGTATACGTAGGGAGGGAGAGAGGAGCAAGCTACACAAATCTCAGAGTGATGTCTACATAGAGAGAGAGAGAGAGAGAGAGAGAGGGAGAGAGAGATTGCTTAAGGTAGAAGCCTGTCAATGGAAGAAGAAATAATGATGGGATCACTAAACTGCAACTTTGCAAGCGTGATCATGAAACCTGTAAAATCCCAAAAAGTGGAAATGGAACCCTAACCGACCATTTGGCTAAAGTTCAGGGGAATCATATCTTCCCAAAAAAAGTTGTACATATATTACCACGACAGGCAAAGGCAAAACTCTCTCTCTCTCTCCTCTTTATATGTGCTGGCGAGAGCTTTTGCCTTTTGGTTACGGATAACGACTACCGGATAAAATGCCATAATGGAGTAAACACACACTGAAACCGTGGTCCAAATCCTAGTACTAGTAGTAGTAATTAAAAACTGCCTACGTCGAATCACCCAGCTTTATTCGAATGGACCCACATTAATGAAATGAATATGAATGCCTTTCTTTTCTTTATTAAAAGCTACTTATTCTTCCACCTCATGTATGTCTCGATGCCGTGGCACCAACGCGGCAGGGATGGCAATTCCAGTCCATCGGATTCAATCCGATCCGTTTTTCTTCCCAAATAAGCAGGGGATTCGGAAATTATTTGGGAATCGGGTAGAGTATGGAGATTATTTTTAAAATAAAGTGGGGAACAGGTAGGAAGTAGATATGAGTCAGTCCCTGCCCCGACCCATCCCCGTTATATATATACATAAGAATTAAGAAGTTAGGGTTTCATTTATTTACGTCACCTACCCATACTGATGCACACAAGATCTTCATTTCCCACCATCTCTACGACTCTACATCTCATTCTTGCTCGTGTTCTTGTTCCAGGCATTACTAATCTTCAGACTAAAGTTGTTCTTTTTGAATCCGAACGGTTTGCTGTTATGGAGAAGAAATCGACTAACTTAATTTTAATGTGGTTTGTAATGCACTATAGCAGCAGTTATGTGACTATTTTAATTTAAATTTGGTTTGTAATGGCACTATGGCAGCAGATATGTGATTGTTTTCATTTCAATTTGGTTTGAAATGGCAACCTAGATTTTTTTTAATTTTTTTTGAATTTGGTTTCATGGTATGTATTTTGTAATGACAGGTGATTTTTTTTTTTTTTAAAGTTTTGGAATCTTTGGATCCCCAATTCTCCATGGGGATCCTCGTTCCCCGTTTGGGGCAGAAATGGAGGGTAAAAATAAATTCCCAGTGGGGATCGGAACGGGTATGGAGAGAGATGTGGGTTCGAAAATCGGGGACAGGATAAGTGGTATCCACCTCCGATCCTCCCCATTGTCATCTTTAGTCGCAGATCGTCTTGTTACAGAAAAATCTCGTAATTCTCGACCCAAAAAAAAAAGAAAATCGAGACATTAATTGTCGGAATTCTTTTTTTAAAAAATCATTGTCGGATTACTTTTAAAGAAACCGGATAAAAGGAAAGTGAGGAACGGGGACAAGTGAAGTCTCCAAGAGAATGGATGAGTTACCATCTGGGTGGTAGCCCAGCTGGCCCAGGTGATGGGCTTAAGTGCTTGTCCCTCCCATGCACTCGGGTTCGAGCCCCTCCAGTTGCAAAAAAATGTTTATGAGTTGGAGGGACGTGTGGAGGGCCCTGTGCCAGCTGTGCGCCTAGGTGGTGCTGTGGTGACGGCCTGTCCTCACGGACAGTAGCTATGGCTCGAACCGGACATTCCACAGCGGGTTAGGGAGCCCCTATGGTCACGCCCAAGGGGGGTTGCTACGCCGGTCGCCCCCTCCTGCCCTTTCACAGTTCAAAAAAAAAAAAAAAAGATGAGTTAGGCTCCGTTCCAGAACACTTTCTTAAAAAATTAGTACTTATTTCACATTTTCAAACTCAAAAATAATGTAAATGAAAAATAATTTTTTGATTTTTTTTGCACCGTATTAAAGATCTCATCGAGAACTTTCAAACAAGATCCATATTGCATATTTTTAGATTTTATTAAATCATTTATTTTTGAGCTTGAAATTACCTTTTTAAAAAATAAGCACTTATAATCCTTTTTGGAACGGGGCCTAATATGCAATACTATGTTAGTCGTATTGTATTTGGTTAAAGTGGAATAAAATTAGATAAAAATGATGAGAACTATTTTTTATTATTGGACGGGTTAATATTAATAGTACTATGTTAGTCGTACATGTTTGGTTAAAGTGAAATAAAGATTGAATAAAAATGAAGATAACTGTTTCTTATCGATGATGGGTTAATATAGGAGTATGAATACTACGGATTGTTCTCTCTTTTCTTTTGCCTTCATTTTTTTCTACAAATCAAAGATTCAAAGCCAAACTTTAATTTGTTCCATTGCTCCATAAGTTTTTGAAGAATTTGAAACAAATGACGCTGTGGTAGTCTTTTTGCAACCAGAGCTTTATTTGTTCTCCTAAAAGATCTTTTAGAAATTAAGTACTTTTATAATCAAATTGCGTATAAGAAAAGGCTACAATTTTCATTTTTTTAAGGTTACAATCTCATAATTTCAGTGAATTCGCTTCATAGAAGTGGACGACTTGAGGTCGTTAGGCCGAAAGCCTACTTTAGAATTTTCGTTTGACCAAAAAAAAAAAAAGAAAGCCTACTTTAAAGATTCTTTTTGGACATGTTGGGTTAGTAAAAAATTGCTTACTCTACTTAAGGACTGCAGGGAAGCAACTCTACATTAAACATTCATAATCTGTTCTCTGTATTTGATTTTTCATACCATCAAAAAGAAAATGCACAGGTTATGTTTTGTTTTGGAGAGAAACAACTTATTCACGGCTCCATTCAATCTCACCCATCCATTCATGCAATCAATGGCTAAGATGTGTTTTCAATTTTGACCAATAAAAATCAAAATTGGTTTTCAAACCGGACCATCCAAAACACTTTCGAAACCACGTAATTTAGCACCATAAATCTTCTTTACAAGACGCCCCACGAAAAAGTTTTTCTCTTGCATTGTGTATTCGTTTGTTATTTGGCTGTAGAAGTAGGTACAGTTCAGGACCTTTCAAGGTGGCTTGTTGCTTAACATGTGACAGTTCTAATGTACAAACTGATTAATGATGCTACATTGCACAAGAATGACTGTGGGACGTCCTACAATATGCTTGATGTAAGAATGAAATAGGTGATCCCCATGCTAATATCATATAAAGGACCTGGACAACCAGATTTGCCACCCATTCATCATTCAAAAAAATGCAAACAGCATATAAGCAAAAATGGGAAGGGGGTAACTGAAGTTAGATAAACATCACGTCTGGCCCAAATGCTAGAGTAGTTAATGGAAATCACGAATGGTCACTCCCTCCGTCCCCATTTCTTAGTCTCGGTTAGCACTTTTTGATGTCTTAAAAAGATTGTCCCCCCCTAAATTTAAATGGGCAATATTTAATCAATTTTCTCTTTTACTCTTCCTTTTTTAAATTAGGATTATTGACAAAATAAGAAAAAGTTATGATAAGAGGATAAAATGAAGAAAAAAAAGTGATAAAAAATCCAATGACTGTGTTCCCTTATTAAGGAGAGCTGCTACTCCCCCCTGACACACACACACCCCCCCCCC
>BPLS01000350.1:1033-32840 GCA_019656275.1 Rhododendron kiyosumense | reverse complement strand
GCGAGGGAAGTAGGCCAAAAAAGGTAGACCGGCCCGTAATTTTTCGTCTCTAGTATTCAATAGGGAACCAGCAAACAAGCGTTAGCTTCAAGCAAGGTCAGAAAACTAATATGACGCTGACTACTTAACCACAATGTGTGTTTCGTGAAAATGTCACTCAAAGAGAACTGTATTTACAGCTTTAAGCTTTATGGCAGTAATTCTGAGCTGACTTAATACTTCCAAACTAGACTTGGATAACGGGTCGGGTCGGGTCGGATCATGTTCGTGCCGTATCAGTCGGATTCGTGTCACAAACTATCCAATCCAAACCCGATCTATTTAGAATTCGTGTTTCTCAAGTCGTGTTATTTTCGTATTTCGTGTCATAAATACTCAACCCTAATCCGTTGACTTCGTGTCGTGTTATCTTGTCCGTTACCCAATTCTATATAGAATTTTACAAATATACCATATATATATATATGTATATGTTCGAGTTAATAGGTGACACAATTAGTAACCATGTTAGTCGTGTCAATTTCGTATCTCGCTTGTTCAACCCGAATCTGACCCATTTAGAATTCGTGTTCTCGAGTCGTGTCATTTTCGTATCAGAAATGTTCAACCATAACCCGCTAACTTTATGTTCCGTTCGTGTCGTGTTATCGTGTTTTGTGTTCGTTACACAGCTCTATTCCAAACAAACATTACGGAAAATCAAGTTATTGCAGTTTGAATATAAAAAAAAAAAGGAAAAATTGAGAAAAGGAAAACACATGCCAGAAACCCCCAAAGCTACCAAGAGCAGTAGATGGCTCTCAACTTCTAGTTGAAGGCTACATCTTGTGAGAAATCATTCCTTAAGAAAGGGGCAGGCATGGTTCATCTTTTGTAATTCAAACTGAAAGATTACCACTCTCCGTTGTAAATGAGGAAAACAGCAATACTTTCCGTCCATGTATGTGGTGATCAGCTTCCATAATCCCTTTCGCTTAAGCATAATTTCCATCGAATGTCTACAGCCCTCTCATATTTGCTTTTTCCCAAAATTCATGTATACAACAACTCGATAGTTGCTTTAACCATGATTGTTCTTTTCATCAGGCATCATAAGATAGAATTCAGAGATAAAGTTCAAGTTTATAAGAGGCATCTTGTGCTTTCCACAACTGTCCAACACATCTTTTAATGCACTGGCAAAGGAGAGCTCCTGAAGTTGAGATTTTATGCAAGTCTTTTTCTAAGTAACAATATTGAATCAAAAGACTTCACAAAAGTCAAAAACCATAGGCCGAAAAAGGACTTCCTTCATATGCCAAATGTCAAATACGTAGGAGGCATATAACTTGCATCGATTTCTAATGCCGAAAGCCATATAAAATCAAAACCCGGAAAGCTATTAGAATGTGCGCCAATAGAAATTGAATTAGATGCAATAACTGCCCATTGTACCTTAGATTGCTCCTCAAATTCTTGGCTCCAGTTGTGTGGTTCTGTTACTCCTGAGAGAGAAAGAGACAACAATGGGTGCGGCCGCGTGGATGAGTTCACCAGCTCCGATTGCCCGAGTCGTGAACACACCTTTACTGGCTGACTCAATGATCAGAACTAGTATCGGCGAAGTGAAGGTCGACTTCGATCGGCGACGTTGACGGACTACGACCAGAAGGAGGAAAGAAAGTCTTTTCAATTTGTAATCAAGTTTTTCCGGCTCACTTTTTCCATTTTTTTTCGACATATATCTTCTCCGATTAAGTACCAAGAAGTATGCGATTGACTTCATATCTTAGAAAATCATTTTAATTGACAAGTTCTACAATATGGACAAATCGGATCATAAAAACCATTCCAAAATAAGGTTGAAAATTTCCAAAGAGGAGAAGCCGCCTTCTCTTCGAGTTTCAAAAGGTTGTAACAAGTGTACCTAGCTCTTTTTTTTTCGAAAAATATCTTCTTCGATTAATAATCATTTGGTACTCGATTAAATTCATATTTCACATAAACATTTTAATCGACAAGTTATACAACGAGGACAAATCGGATCATCAAATTAATTCTAAAATAAGTTTGAAAATTGCCAAAGAAGGGGAGAAGCCTTATTCTTGTCACTTCGCACGTTGAAGAAGCGAGTCGAGTCTATTCACTACCAAACTGGTGTTTTCTTCTTAAGCCCGCGTTTTTTCCTGAACACGATTTCGTTACAATACACATCACATGTTCGAGACGCGATCTTATGCTACGGAACTCGCGTTTTTGGAACGCGGCATATCAATACTTGATATTTATTTTGTATTTCAAGATTTTTCTCTCAATAATACGTATAATTTAGTACAAGTCCTCAGTTTATTTTCACAAATGCCATATAAAGGCCTTTAATTTCCCCCATGCCTTTATCCTCCAACGTCAAGGCTCGGATGACAGGTTCGTGGCTTCACGTCGGTATCTGGGATCGATTCCTTGTTCAGTCGTCCTTGGTTTATGTATATGTCAAATGCAGTCTATTAAAGGATGTCCATAAACTTCTCGATGCAATGTCTGAACCAGACGTGATTTCTTGGAGTGCTTTAGTTTTTGGGCTATGCTCAACTAGGACATGGAAGTATGTGGTATCTTGTAATGGGATGATCACGGGATTCAAATTGAGTCTGTTATTTGGAGCGTTTCGAAAGATGCATTCGCGAGGTTTAAAGCCCAATGGGACTGGTATATCAAGTTTTCTCCTACAGTGGGGGATTTGGAGGATTTGATTTTGGGTAGTCAAATCCATGGGTTAGTGATCAATATGGGAATGGAATCAGACAAATGCATTGTTAGCGCCCTTATCGATATTTATGGGAAGTGTGGTCGTGGTTCACAGATGTCACAATTGTTTGATGATTTAGGTGCTTGTAGTACACTAGTTAGTGGGCTTCAGAAAAAAGGCTTTGTGGATGAGGCACTGATGGTATTTAGGCAATTCAAGGACAAAGAGATAGATTTGAATGCCTTGTCTTGTACGTCAGTGATCACTGCTTGTTCTCAAAATGGCGAAGACATGGAGGCTTTTGGACCTATTCAGAGAGATGCAAATTGCTGGGGTAAAACCAAATTCATGAATCCCTTGAATTTACCAGCTTGTGGATCCTTGCAGCATTGATCCATGGGGGGGGCAACTCATGGTTTTTCTATCAGAAGTGGGAGCTCCAGTGATGTGTACGTGGGCAGTGCATTGATTCGCATGTATGCTAAATGTGGAAGGATCGAAATGTCTCGTCCTTTTTTTGATAGGATGCACTAAGAATTTGGTTAGTTGGAATGCGATATTGGGTGGGTATGCAAATGCATGGAAAAGCTAAGCTATTGAGATCTGAAGAAGGGCAGTGACGTGTCTATCTTCAACTTTCTCATCTTGTGGAGGAGAATCTACTGACAATAAGTTTTAAGGTAATTGTCTGCACTCAACTCTGTTAATTTATATTTGGTCCTTGACATTGTTTTTACTGGTTAGTTTACAGAAAAGTTTTTATCAGTGGAGCCCTTTTTCAGCATGTCCTTCGAATCGTGCAGATTTTTGATGGAAGAGGAAACATAGTCAATCAGGTTTTTTATGAGCTTCTCCAAGGTGGTGATTCAGCTCAGAAATACATGAGGGATCCGGAAGCATGAAAGCTGACTAGGCCACGGAGCATCTTGTGGTGCTTGTGTGGCCTTACAGACTCACTCAAAGTGGGCTAAAAAGCACACATCTATGAAGCAACATAAGAGATGTGGGTCATTTTATTTGCCTCACGATTGCACAAGTGAGTTTTTTTGTATTTACTGAGAATTCAGCTGCAACTTGTTTCATTTATCTTCAAATCGGCCTTGCACACTCCTGTTTCATTTCTAGTCTAGCAATTCTTGCAAATTTGTGATTTTCAATTCAATGGATAGTACTAAATGTTTAATCAGTAGCTGTTAAGACACACCAAGAGACAGATTTTGCTTATCAGGAGAAGAATCTATTGTATGGACCAATGTCTTCCTTCTTAGGCCATTGTTTTGAGAAGTGTTGGTTTGGTGTTACTTGCAGCTTTGACATTTTCAAGCCAATGCAAGAACTGTAGAAAGGCTGCATGATGCTACTTATTAACAATGATAAGGTATTTTTCTCCTTGGCTTTGCTGGTATAACAAATCTGCATTTTCTTATGTCTTGGGACTACACGAGATGTCATTTTATCTTGCAGGAAAAACCAGTTGGGACAATGTCTTCTCACTGCAGACTTACATGGTGCAGTGATTTTAGGTTAGATCCAGAGCCCTCTTTTTGCTTCTTCAACAGATTGCATAAAAGTTCTTCATCTGTAAATGGAAACTGCAGAAATCCTCGGCATGTTCACTATACAGCAAGAATAGTTGCATATGTACACAATCATACTTGTTCTGCTTAAACTTTCTCAGTAGTACTATGTCAGGCATGTCTCATTGCCTACTTGCATGCATGTCATTGATTCTTACTCAAAGCCTCATAGCAGTCTAGGGAAGGCAAACCTTATACTTGCTATATCTCTCCAGGTTGTCTTTCCCTTAATCAATGGATGGTCCGACTGGCTTGCCTGTTTGATCATTAGTCACTGCCCATGAAAATTCAGATTGAACCATCAAATATGAACATATTGATCAATTCTTTCTTTGAATCATTGAGTAAATCATTAAAAGCATCAATTTCGTTCTACTGCATATCTTACCAGCTTCTGTTCATTTTTTAGGAGTTGTTGCTTACATGTTGGTATCTTGTGTTTTTTTTCCTGGCAGTTATTCAACGTAAAATAGCTGCCTTCACTGGACTGAGTGGTGTCATTATTTGTGAAACAACAGAAACATTTGGAATAGTTATTATGTATGACTCTAACTATCAAGGGATCTTGTATAAAAAGGCATTTATCAGCAGTCACAGTATGAAGGTTAATGGTAAATTGGTAATGTAGTTCTTTAACAATATAGCTTACAAAAGGAGTTCTCTGTTATGGTATGTTCATGCGTGTATGAACCTTTGTTATTTTTCATGCTTTAAAGCTGAGCCTTTCTTTTGACTTCCTTCTTTGGGTTACACGCCAATGTGTATGTTGGCTTTGCCTGTGTTGGCCACTTGGCCTGTTGATTAGACGTGCTTTATGTTCCAAAACTTGCCCATGGCCTGTTGATTATTCAAAACCTGCGCTAGGTTTCAGGATGTTGAGACAATTAGAACGTGTATTTTGGATTCAGGCTTTCTAGAAGTTCTTACGATTAGCATCACGACTTCCCCTTTCAGGCAGAATATCACCTTGAAATTATGGAATTAATTTCCCAGACATGGGATCTTATTGTTGTCAATATTAATGCCAAATTTGTAACAACACTACCTCTTTGATGATTGTTACTTCTGTTTCGTTGTCCCGTCAATCACATCCATGCCACTTCAAAAGAATTCAGATTTCTCATTGTTGGAGTAATGTTTCTTTGTGGTACTATGACTACCACGTCAGTGTTCAGAAGATTATTTCAAATTCCTGTATCTTCTGTAGAAATGAGGTAACAAGAGGTAGATTGCGCTTCTTAATGGGTAAATTGAGTTTCTTTGGATTAGTGAAGATAGAAGTCTATTGAAAAGGACCAGCGCCCAATTTTCATGGATGCTCATTCTGTCTAATTTTATTCTGAGATCCAAGCGCAAGGAAAACAAGCACTGTGAAGTGTGAACCTTAGATTCCTATAATGGAAATATGAGACTGATGGAAATGGACTTGTGGTAATTCTCTAGATTATGAGTAGATAAGCTGAAACCTTGCTTTCATTTCACACTACAGAAGTAGTTGAAGGACACTCGGTCTCCCTGGAGATGTATGAAATAAAAACTCTTGATTTTGATAATTTTGTGCAAAAAAAATAGTTAGATGAAAGTCACTATTTCTATTGTGTTTAATATGTTTTACTTGTTTTTGATTTTCTTTCTCCGTTTGCTGGGGATTATGACTCTGGTGCCAACATTGAAAAGAACCTGAGGAGCAGACCATTTTGCCCACACCTGCTTACCGGCTATCAGTTCCGTTTGTCTATTGGCCATTCCCCCAAATAACACCTGTAACAAGAGTAGCACCTGTTTGTGTTTTGTAACTTTTGAGATTACTAAATCCAGCAAGTCTTGAAACATTAAAGAAATTAATTATATTTTCAAGTCCTAATCTGTATTTGTATGCCCTTTTCATGAAGGCACAGATGTTAAAAAATCTGGTTCGGGGACTAGTGATTTTAAGTCTTGTTTTGTATTGATTCATCTTACCTAAAACAGGGTTCATTGGACTGCCTCATCGGCTTGGCATATAGGCCACTAGGATGTGGCTTAGGTCATACTCCCTGAGACTCGCTGTTATGTGTAAACCCTTGCAGGCATCACTGAGATTATTGAGCTGTGTTAGCATTTTGTACAGAAATGATTGCTAAGCATGCTTCTTGCAGCTCCCCACCACCCCCTTCCCCCCCGCCCGCTTTCTGCTATATTTTTGGGAGGCACAAATCTAATCCTTTTGGTTCTTGTTTCTGGAAAATCACACTTCATGGAGACAAACTTGCCTCAAGAAATGTTGGATCATGACTTAAGGTTTATACTTGCATCCTGGTGAGCTTAACATGTAGTTTCATCAGAACTTTTCAGTTACATGAGTTTCCCAAATGATACATACGATTGTAGGGAAGCTTCCACACTTGTTTTTTTATCAGAATCCTATACGTGCATCCAGAAATGAGAAAACTTCATCGGTAGGGCGAGTCTCTGAAGCCTTAGTGGTGAATAAAGTAAATATGGCTATTTGCTCACCTGTACTTGCTTTGTGAGTCATTTTATGTAGATGAGAAGTACATCTTTGGCTATTTAATGAGTAATTATCGAAAATAGAAGAAATGACGACATCCAGGATATTTGTCCTAGAGTCCCACTCTCCGGTCATTTTCCCAATACCCGTATGTAGAAATGATGCCTTTCTTATCGGGTTTTGTATATTTTGAAAACGGTGAGAAGCTTCTGTGTTTTCTTTCACCTCTTTTTATTCCTTTTGAAATTCAAAGGTATTGCAATTGGTTGAAGAACAAACAGAGTTTTCTACTTTTTATTTTCTTTAACAGCAATGGAGATCTCTTATTGACGGTTTCCTCTTCAAAACGGAATTGCAGGAAAGTAACCAGCTAGAGTTTTGAAAGATCAGCTGGTTGTGGTGAAGACTGAAGTGTGATTGGTCGAGGCTTATCTGTCAACCTGGCTGGGATGTTCATCCTCGATTGTGATGCCGTTTTATCCTCTTTCCTCAGTCTTTGTATACATGTCATTTTACAGATTAATAAAATTCTTCTTTCGTTCTTCCTTTCCTCGATTGCTAGCTGCGGAGTTCTATCAGAGGATTTTGCCCGGGTTTCAGGGTGATGTAAAAGTACAGTGAGAAGTATTTCAAGAGGTCAGGAAGATGATGTTATCAAGCCAACGTGGTGTGCGCAAGGAAGAAAAAACATAGACATGCAAGTGATATATCTTCACAATATTTGGGCGTAATAATTATAGAAAATACAATTTCTGTATGTCTTTTATCAAGGTCAAACTTCATGAAGCCATTTGAGATCTTAAAGATGATCTCCACCCCATCCCAGTCTCCAGGAATGCCAGAACTCATCCTTCTTGTCAGGAATGTTTCTCAAGTATATCCCCTCATCTCTAGCTATCCAAAGGCATCTTTCATCAGCGCATCTGTAGAAGAAATGTTCAGTTTCAGTCTTATCATCCCAGAAGATGTCAAATCTAGCGTGATGATTCCCATCTTTGCGCATGAGACACCAGAAACGTGTAGTTTCCCAGAAATTCTGTCTAAAGCTCCACTTTTTCTCATGGCCGGGATCAATCCGGTTCTTTCCAAGATCATCATCGTTGGACCGGCAGTGGATAAATAACTTTTTGGGTTTGGAAAGCTCATTTTTTATGACGACGGTCCATACGTTGATTTCTAATGAATAAGAACGATATACGGTGGCTGAAACTAACACAAGTAAGGCCACACAGGTGTTACGAGCTTCCATTGTCGCGGGATGATATTAATTTGAAACATTAAGCTTGAAGGCCTATCATGTGGAAACTTTCTTTTGGACATATGGGACTTCGGTTTTCATTTCTTGGTAATTTCATTAAATACTGCCGTTTCATTCCAAGGAGATACTAGTATAAGAGTGTGTCTCATGTATAGGGCATGTGCCCTAACACCCCAACTACCAGCATCAAGGCCTTGTTCGTTTTGAACTTTGATCTATTTTGAGATTTGGGATGTAACGACTCTTTATTAATATATGAAATTCTTCTTTATTGCCATAAAAAATAAATAATTCTCTGGGCACGATTTCAAATAAATTTTCTCGATATGTCTATATCCACTTATTATTCTCAAAATTCAAAAACTCCCTAAAAAACTAAACCGAGCAGGGGCAAAACGTCGTCGTCACGGCTTGTCCACCATGAGCAATGCAAGACCGTGTAGTAATTTGTTATAGGTGTGGAGTGATAAGTTGATAACACAGACCGCCCCGTCCACTCCTCTTTTTTTTTCCCCAAAAGATGAAAAACTGCTTTGAAACAGGCTTGCACTCTGATAATTGGAGATGTCAAATTTTTTTTTTCAAGGCTTATCTTACATTTTGGTTCACAAATTTGACACCAACAAATCATTCATCTCCAACCTGGACGTCAAATTCTAAGTATTGAATTATAAAACACCTTTTTTGAATTCCAAAAAAATAAATTTAGCATAAATAGACACATACATTTATACTTAAACTATTGGAATAACTCCCCCCCGTATACATTTATACTATAAATAGTTTCTTAATATTGCTACCACTGACATAAACTCTGGCCCTGTCGTTGCCTCGTTTTATTCCATTGTAATTTCCAAAAATAACTTTTGAAGAAATATAGGATCGAGTCAGCTGGGAAATAGCACCATGTTTAGTTTTTGCCCATTTTGTGGGTAAGAACAGGTAGGATCGAGCCAACTTGAAACAACCGACAGTTTATTTAGGTAAAGAGTCCTGCATGCCAGACTATTGCCAGTTGACAACCTAATTCAACGGACGAGAATCGTGGATATATATGTATGTGGCAAGTCTTGGCAGCCCGTGAATATCTCCTATTTGCACGGTCTATCACGTTCTGCCTTTAAGCCTCCATGCACAAAACGAACCCACAGCGTTATTAATAAAACCATTACTGTATATTTCCTCTGTGTTTTTTTCAAAAAAAAGGAACCCACAGAGCACGAGATTTGAAAATTTTCAATTACGTAGAAACGATGGAGGGTGCTAGCACTAGTAGGAACCAGAGAGAACTCAGAATTGATATGGACAATTTAGCGGTCGAGGCTAAGCGGGCCCGCCCTACCATAGCTGCCGGTGACGGAAGCGTGCTGATGCTCTCCAGCGCAATATCAACTCGTCTCTGTCAACCTCCCAGGTGGGGCAAACCCGATCAGAGGGCAGGTTGTGTTCACCATCCGCGCAGGTGCGGCAACGTTTTGAACTGGATTGTCATAGAGCGTGCCCTTTTCGTGGCCACATTCATCGGGTTTGTCGTTACCATGTCAATCCCCGACTTCCGGACTCAAAACTTTTGCACCTTACGAGCTTGGAGATGGGCTATCCTTATCTTCACGGCTTTCTGCGGACGCCTTATTTCAAAATTAATCGTGAGCACTATCTTGTTTTTAATTACTATAGCCAATATTATAAGCAGTACAACCTGCTTGTACTACGTCAAAGAGATCCGAAAAACTCTAATTTGTGTTACATGGTTCGCTGCTTCGTTAACAACTTGGTTTTTAATTTTCGAAAACGATGACATTGTTGACAAGACACCGAAGAGGAAAAAAATGCAATGGTATGTAACCATGGCATTGGCTTGTCTGACGATTTCAGCCATTTTGTGGCTCGTCAAAATTTTAGTTACGAAGAAAGTTGAATTTGATCGATACAAGACAATTTATTTTGAAAGGCTAAAATCGGCACTGTTTTTTCAATACGTGCTCGAAACTTTTATATTCTTACCCGCCAACAAGATGGCGAAAGAGCTGGTCTTCGCAGCTAGAGTCCCAAAAAAGGAAAGAACAGAGGAGTTGTTCGTAACATTAACGCTCGATGAGTGGGACACCATAGACGATCAAAATGTTAGCGCCATGACACTATCGAATCTTATTCACATTATCGAACACACCACACTCCACGAATACATGGAACAAATACTCAAGCACAAAACATCCATATCCGATGAAAGCCAGTGCGAGCAAGAAGCAGAACTCATGTCAGAAGAGATATTCAACCGAATATCAGGAAATGGGGTGTAAGTTATTTCTCGTATAACTTAATTTCATCCACTCTTCTTTTTCTATTTTCAAGTTTATACTAAATGGTGATTTCCATCTGTTTTAATTCTGTGGCAGGGGGATTACCCTATCCGACATAGAACAAAGCATGCCATCCGAATTGGCCAAAACGACATTCAACCTGGTGCCAAAACAACCCGATAGCGACCAAATCAGCAAAAATGACTTGAAGAATTGGCTTGTAAGTTGTATTTCTTCTTTTTCACTAAAGTATTTCCATTCTTTGCATCTTTAATAATTGACCAGACGAGAAAAGTGGACATAGGATGTAAACAAATTGTCGTAAGCAAAAATATGGTAAAGCTATATTTGCGGCCATACGTCTAAAGGTCATAAGATGTGCAAGATGTGTGTGTGTGTGTGTGTGTGTGAGAGAGAGAGAGAGAGAGAGAGAGAGAGAGAGAGAGAGAGAGAGAGACACTTTAGCCCTTCAACAAAAAATACAAAATTACTGGGATAATTAATAATAGATACAATTACTACAAACTCGACGGTGACCATGTTAACCCTTGCCCCCCTCTAGCTTCGTCCTTGTGAATCCCGAGAAGGCTTCTCCATATCAATTGTTTACAGTATGAACAGAAACAATATGCCGGGCGCATGAAATTGAACCCAATAGTTTCCTTAGGTTGTCTTCCTGTGAGTCCTGTTTGAAAGACAAAAGATGATGAGAACACTTCCACAACATCAAAAGCATACGGGGTTTGGGTATTTGTTCAGGTCGGGCTTGAAAGTCTAGAATTAGATTCCGAAGATGCATGGTGTGGAAATCTACGTGGTTCTGACCTCGCTAAGTACAAATCATGCGTTCGCCATTCAAGCTAATTAAACTAGCAAGGTCTCTCAGTTTATATGATTTCCAGGAACCGCAAAGTACTACCTTGCAATGTTAGTACTCCAAGTTAATGAATTTTTTTTAGCACAAGCAAGAGACCTAATCAGGGATTAATAGTAACCTATTCCTTTTTGCAGGTTCGCGGTTTTAAAGAAAGGGCATACCTAGAATTGTCTCTTTCTGATACTGACGGAGTACTGAAACACGTTCGTCACCTGCTGAATGAAGTTGTTTGGGCCCTCATGTCGCTGGTTTGGTTGGCGATGTTTAAGAACATCGGCACCATTAAGTTCATCTTTCTGGAGCTTGGCCAGATGGCAATTATCACTTGCTGTTTCGTCGACACAGTCAAGACCACATTCCAATGTCTGAGGTTCTTGTTCTGGCACCGTCCATTTGACTTGGGGGACACGGTTACCATGAACAGCATCACGGTAAGCGAAGAACAATTGTCTCTTTTCTTTAAAACAAGAGATTAATTTATGACATGCGCTAACACATATCTCTAAGGCAGATGGTAGTAGAAGAGATACGGTTGCTCAAGACGATCTTCAAACTCCCCAACGGCAACAAAGTCACCTGTTCCAATTCAGAACTTGTCCCAGGCGAAATCACGACTCACGATTCAAAGCATGACATTGCATATGCCGCTGACGGAATATCAGAACGGTTGGAAGTTCTCATCAGAAGATAAATGACCATTTCTTTTCTTTTTTTTAGTCAGCAAAATTTAGTATTGATAGAATAGTTAGATTAAGACCTGGGGGAAGAGTTGAACTCCTAACCAACTTACTTCTAGCATCTGAGGAGGTGGTGCACGCAAAGACCACTTCCTGTTGCATGTTGCTCAACTGCAATCTTTAATATCAAACATTTGTTACTGTATAGAGATTGTGATTCTTTAACATGTCATATGCATGTTGTTCACAAATATGGGGGGCCACTGGCCAGAGTGTAGTAAAATTCTAAATTCATCCCATCTCAATATTTCTTTTCAATTATATTGCATCTGCAAAATTGAAATATTTGTCTATATGGCTATGCTGGCGTCCATTCATATCCAAATGGTGTAGAGAACGATGAACCGTGTGTGTGTAGAAGATTACTCCCCTAGGTATCAGCAACTACCCTCATGCGTAATGCCTTGAAGGCTGGTTGCTAATATCTGTGTATTTATGTCCGGACCAAGAGAGAGGTGTGGGTTGTGCGATGTAATCCGAAGAGGGTGAAGTCGAGAGAGGGGTGGCCGGTGGTTCTCCCCCAGAATGAGTTTTTTGTAATTTGAATATGTTTGATATAGACAAGTGAAATTTTCTCAACTTTGTGCACATGTGTTATGTGTGTGAGCGACCTCCAATCCCAACATAAAGTACCCTGATGAATGATCAACCATGGTAGCTCTGTAAAGTGCCATTTCATAGAAGCTTATGCAGCAGTTTCATGTGTCTCTGGTGGCTCGTAAAAGTGTCGTATAAGCTATAGCCACATCGATACACAAGGCAATTCATTACATAGAAGCTTATGCGGCAGTTTCATGTGTCTCTGGTGGCTCGTAAAAGTGTCGCATAAGCTATAGCCACATCGATAGACCCGACAATTCATTATACTGTTCCAGTTGGAACTTGGAACGCCCCATCAAGTAACTTTATGGAGAACACCCTCCTTTAAAGAGGATGAACATTACCCTTCTGGCTTAGTTGAGACCACATGGAGGCCAGAGTGGCACTACTTGACCACTTGGCAGAGGCTGATGTGGGATTCGGCACATACGACCTCTTGGAGGGATCTAAAGACCAATACAATGACGTCAAGTGCACAAGACCATTACGAGGGCACAACCCGGGCACGAGGTGCTTGGAGGCCAATTCATTTACTTCAAAAGTACAAGATGAAACCAGATATGCTCCTCTACTACTTTTGGGTACTTTATGGAGTCAAGACTCATATAAGCATGAGCATGCACTCCTGCCATTCCCTAGCCGATTGGCACTAACAATGTGGTTACTGTGCAGTTTGGTATACTCGAGGAAGGAGGTGGACCAGAGAGAGGCAGTCTAAAAGCGATTAGACAGAAGAATCATACTCACCACAACAACCTTCCGCCAAATCCAGCTCTCTTGTGCATGAGTCCTAATGTTGTTATTTTTGGTGTTACATCAAAAAAACCTAAGTACTAGTAATTAGACCTCTTTTTGTCTCATAATGACGGACCTCTATTCCTTTCCGCTCAACTACCCTTTACCATCAATCATCGCCACATCTCATATCTTCACTACCAAATCCAACATCCAAAAATTGGCCCAACCTCATCCCTCACACGATGTAGATTGTTGCTGCATCTCATGACTATCAAAATTTCGCACTCCTCTCATCCTAAAATTAGTGCTCCACTTTGTATGCTGTTAAATAGAATAGAGTGCAATATTGCAATCCCTGATTGAATGTAGTGGAGTGTGGTGTAAAGACTCAACTTCGATGGATAATAAAAGATCTGAATTGGGTTCACTTCTTGAGTAAGATAAACAGTTTCTTGGCTTCTTTTTTTTTTAAGTCGTGTGTACGTTTGTACATAAATGTGCATGTGAATCATATGCGAAGTATCTTTGATCGTAGTAAATGCATCCATGTATGTATGTTCACTATGCATGAAACTATTAAAAGTATTTCACCTCTATCTCCTCCAACCAAGAGGTAGCTTATTATGCATTGCACACGCATTGCCCATCTTCTAGTATGTGCAAATAGACTAGTGATCAATTGTCTGAGCCTTCGAGGCATTTCTCAAATGTTATGTCTACAAAACTTAAATACGATATTTGAAGCCTCTAAGCATAATGGTATGCATGTAAACCGTAGAGGTAAACAAACGAGGGAAGAGCAATGAGGAGAATATAAATGCAAACAACAAAAATTGAAAGCAAATTGTCTATACAATCCAATGAAACTCCATGTTTGTAAGCTGCAATAGTTATAGATAATTATACCTGCTGCTTTTTTAGCCACCTCCCTGTTTTCTCGAACAGAAACACTCTCTACTCCAACAGACTGGTGTAAGCCTAGATTTGGTGAGTAGGGAACAGACCAAATAAAAGCAATATACAAACAACCCATTAGAATGTTAATATCAAGTGGCCAAAAACCCCTCTAAACAATGCAAATTTAGAGTTTCTAACTCTATGCATTTAAACTTCATTTACACGGAGGGTGAAGACAACGAGTTAGTGTTCCTCTGCCCTTGGAAGCACTTGAGTGCTATTTTCAAACTATTAAGCAGCAAGAAAAAGCCAATATTTATACCAAAAACAACTTCAAACAGATTGGTTCTTCTATTGTTGTCGTTTATGATGTTGCTCATTTTCTCTCCATTTTTGTTGGTCTCTCCAAGGTAAATTGAGTGAGACAATCTGTCAAGCGGATGGTGATTGACATCTATGAGGCAAAGCCACAAAGCCATCAAATGCAGATGCTATTGAAATCCTCGTAAGGAAAAAATCATGGCCACTTAGTAGTAGAGTTTTACTTTACAAAAAGATTTGATCCTGCATGCTTCTTATTATGCTAAGTAATATCCCAGGTGACTTGAATAATAGTAGAGTGTTAAAAAGATCTAATGGACAACCCATTCTAAGTACCGATTGTAATAGCCATAAGCGTTTGGCGCATCTTTCATGCATTCATAGGTCCTTTCAAAGAAATTCATAGGGTTTTCACGGGGATGGAGGTCCTGCTGTGAGCAAAACAGCAGTTTTGTTTTTATGTATCGATCAAAGAAAACCGAGCATCCCCAATCACCCCACTTCCACCTTAATCTCCTCATGCCCGTTGCCACCGCACACTACCTCTGTCTCCACTGCTTCTCCCACCAAACAAAATTAGCCTACCTCCACTGCGTTGATGCTTCCGCAAAGAACGGTGGGAAAAATTGAAAACCCCATTTCTTTGGCACTGCACAACCAGTTTTAACCCAGCTCTAATGGGAAAAAGGGTGCGGTGATTTGTCATGTAAGTTCAGTTTCTCAATGGCTAACCTCTCTACGCATGCTTACCCATATCAATAGACATCCATGAATTATATCACCAGCGTGCACAACTCTTGAACCATTTTTCATATGCACCCTAGATATTGAAATTCGCTGCCAAATTATGTTCTGAAATCAGAACCCATCAAGGATGAATCAGTTCCTTTCCTGTTTCGGAACCACAACGCAATAAGGACATCACTAATATGCCCAAATCCGTTCCAAGGACAAGTTCTGCGTAAAAGCATTAAGCACGGATCCAACAAAATCCGTGGTTACACCACCATTTGACCCGCCCCCTCCAGAAAGAAGGGAAGATTGGCATTTAAGGAGTCAATTACACAACAACGATAAGTGGCAGAGGCACGTTAGTTTTGACCTAGGAAAGAGTCATCTAAGAACCTCATCCAACTTCAAAAGATTGTAAGATGGGTTTGATCTTCGAAAGGGGTTATTCATGAAAATAAAATGATGAAGATGGAAAGAGACAGAGAGTCGTTTACCTGTAAAGGGTGGTCGATGAGACGGAGGGAAGATCAGATCCTCAGAAGGCTGTTGCTGGAGTGAGCAAAGAGAGAGAGAGAGAGAGAGAGGGTGAAAGAACTGGACATTGCCAACCATTCTTTCACTGATGCCAAGAGAACTGGACGTTGCCGACCATTCTTTTCCCGCGAAACCCGACTAGTACGCTGCGGGCTTTCCGAGAAGCACTCATTCTGGAACGCACTTCACTCCTCTCCATTTGTCAAGCAATGGCTACCATGCTCTCAAGCGGTTTTGGAGCATGCAGCTACCAATTGTTCCCAACTCTAGATTGTATAAATGGATCTCCACCATTGATCGTAAAAACAACTCAGTAGTAAGTGTAAACAAAACATAGTAATGGTAAGTAATATTTCAATTTTTTGGCCAAAATAATAGAAAAATCATTTCGTTTTTAGCAAATCAATCTTATTTTTTTGGGTAATTTTAATCTAACGACCGTAATTTATATATTTTTCCATATAATAATTCATATTCAACAGAAATATCACACTCTCATACTACTTGGTAGCATGACAAAAAAATACTCCCTCCGCCTCATTTTCATCGTCCAATCTTTAAATACTACAAATTTAAGGAAATATCATGATTATCCTTTCAAAACTTTACATTTTCAATAATACCCTTGAGTGATTTTTTTGGAGTTGATGGGAACCAGTTTTTGGTGCAAATATGGGAGAAAAGTCTGGCCCAATTTTAATTTGCCGGTCAACCTATTAAATGGGAGTCAGAAAGTTGGGATACTGTGGAGGTAAAAAAGGCATACCAAATTTAAAATTCAAACTTCCATCTTCCAAAAGCCAATTTGAGAGAAGGGTAAATTGGGAAAAATAAAGAATTTTGTACCTTTGTCTTTTCAAATGGAAAATTTTTTTGGGACACAAAAAAGGAGAATTTTGAACAAAGAAAATGGAACGGAGGGAGTAAAAATTTGGCATCCATCAGTTGAGTGATCCCAATACTTTGGGGTGACTGTGGTCAGATTGGTCCGTTTTGGAAACCAAGAACCAACTATAGTCTACTGTTCCAAGAATTTGAGAAGAAAATCGATCCATAAAATTTGTGGAACCAAACTATTTAACCATGGTCCGGTTACTGTACGAATTAGCACGGTTCCATTGTAGCCAATGGATTCAAAAATTGTACATAATATTGAGAAATTATGACGTCTAAAATTAATCAATTCATAGTTATGAAGAAGTCGCTCGATTGATCAAAATCCATAATGATAGACACAAACTTGCCTCAAGAAATATTGGCCCGTGACATAAGGTTTAACTTCCATCCTGGTGAACTTCTTATCGTCAATGTGGTTTCATTAGAAACTTTTCAATAGGTCAGGAAGATGATGTAAAAGTATCCATGAAAGTGTATCCGATCATGTAAAAATTGTGTCCATGAAAGTGTATCCGATCAAGTAAAAACTCATTCCTACAGTTTTACCTCGCGTTATGTACGATTTACTCCCTCCGTTCCTTTTTAAGTGTCCCGCTTCGTAACTTCAAATTATTAAGAAAATATCATCATTACACCTTTCACATCAACTTTTACCTCCACTTTCCCTACTTACCCTCTATGGAAACATCATCATTACACTTTTACTCACTAACTTTTCAAAATGGAATATACTTTTAAGGGCAAAATGAAAAATGCATCAAATTTTACCCACTAACTTTACAAAATTTACACTTATTAAGGAACAGTCCAAAATGCAATACTGAACTTTAAAAAGGAGACGGAGGGAGCATAGTTTTTCACTTTTTTGTATGCGATCATGTGGATGATTATAAGGAAGCTTCCGGCACTTGTTTTGTAGGGAAAATACTATTGCAGCATCCAGAAATGAGGAAACTACTTAATTTTGTGGAGCCAGTCTCTGAAGCATTGATGAAAAACAGAAAAAGTACAATTTGGCTAATTTTTCTCACATGTACTCGGTTTGTGAGTCCTTTTAACATTGCAGAAGTATGGCTTCATATGTGACTAAAAAGTAGTACTAATAATTATTGAAAATAGAAGAAATGACATCTAGGAATTAGGATACTGTCCTAGAATCGATCCCACTCTCCGGTCATTTTCCCTTATGGCCGGATAAGCAGAAATTGTTAAGAAAATACAATCTCACATTGTTTGGGAGTAAAACAAGTGATTACTTAATATATATGCTTGCAGACCTCTTCATTTATTATCAATTGATTTTGAGATGAATATAAAGTTTCTACATTTTTCATTTTTCATCCGGTATTGTAAATTTTGAAAATGATGAAAAGCTTCTGTGTTTTTTGTTACCGCTTTTTATTCGTTTTCAAATTATTGAGTATTGCAATTGGTTAAAGAACAAACAGTGTTTTCTATTTATTTTTTTCCTAACAGCAATGGAGATTGACGGTTTCTTCTTGCTACCTCCGTCCCAATTTACTTGTCACTTTTTGGAGTTCGTGTCACTTTTCAATTGATTATATCTTGTAATTTATAATATTTTAGGCGATTTTGAAAACACTGTATTATAGAACAAATCGAGATCTATCAAACAAGATCCATATTGGATATAAAATTCATTACCAATTTAAAGATATAACTAATTCTTTTTTCCGGTTGGAATAGAACTGTGACAAGTAAATTGGGACGGAGGGAGTATAACGAAATTGCAGGAATGTAACCGGCTAGAGTTTTAACAGATATTCATGCCGGTTGTGACGTGTGATTGTTTGAGGCTTATGTGCCAAGTTCGTTGTGATGTCGTTTTATCCTCTTTTCCCTATAATCTTTGTATATGTTTCTTTTCAAAGATCGATAAAATTCTTCCTTTGCTGTCCAAAAACAGTTTTAAAAAGATCTACAGCCGGCCGATTGAGAGGTTAGCCGAGGAGTTCTGCCGAAACGAGATACTCGACCAGAGGAAAGTATTTTTTGAGGTTTGACTGTATTGCCAGAGAATTTTGCCCGGGCGTCCGGGTGATGTAAAAGTATGGGAAGGCATTTTTCAATAGGTCAGGAAGATATCAAGCCAACATGGTGTGTGCGCGACGAAGAAAAAACAGCCACCTAATACCTCATTTTTAACACGAAAAACTTGAGATCACATGCTGATGAAATGCACGTTTTGATTGGGACACTGCGAAAAATTTCGCTCCAATCAAAACTAGCTTTCCATCTCAGGAAAAATCCAAACCACGACAATTCATTGTTTAAAAGAGAGAATTTTTAATTTTAAAACCCGGTAGGCCGCCACACCCATCGGCCATCGGCCATCGCGGCTGATGCCCGACGCAGCCATGCTAGTATTAGATGCTCTCAAAATCCTGCTCACTCGAAAAGGTACCCGTGAGAGGCGCAGGGAGCAGAATGGCAAATGCTTAATTTTTTATTCAAGCACCCGCATTTTTTTTCAAATAATAATTCTTGGTGTCCGAATCTCTATAGAATCAATTATATCGTCCACTCCCGGTGTATCATGTGGATCGGGCAATATTGCCACAATAATGTTAGGATATATGACACTCGGGACATGAAAATGTCTTCGGAAGGAAACGAACTGTCCCAATTCACAACATGGACCGTTTGTTTCCTTTCGTGAACATTTTCATGTTCCGAGTGTCATGTATTATACTACTTCTTAAATTAAAATACTATAAGGGAGAATCTGGAGATAAGAATATATCGTGTTATATAATGCATGTGTAGTGTTCTAGTATGACACCCCTATGTTACGTGGCCAAAAATTACAGTGTAAGATCAATTAAAATCTCTATAAATCAAGCTAAACTTTAGAAGTGAATAATTAATAATAGTACTTAGGAGTACTAATTAATGTTTATGCGAGCCGGTCCAAATATACTTCCGCCTAGGGGTGATGAACGAGGCGAACAAGCCAAGCAGATGGTTAATCAAGTTTGGTTTGATAACTTAACAAGCTTAAAAAATATATTAGAGCTTAGCTTGTTTTTTAGGCGAGCCGATCTCAAATGAGTTTTAATAAAGGCAAACACGAACCGATCTCAAATAACTTGAATTTTTTATATACATGGTAAGCCTAACGAGCCGAGTAGTAGTTTGTTCAAATTTGATTTGAAATCTTAATGAGCTTTTAAAAAAGGTTCAAGCATTGTTTGTTTGTGTAACAAACTAGTCTAAAACAAACAAAGCTTGAACAAGTTTTTAACGAATAAATACGAGCTCCAGCTGGGTTAGGATCATATCCAGTATAATATTGTCCATTACGGTCCAGTTAAGGGCAGGAATTTGTTGTAAGAAATTTAAGCTTCTCCATTATGCCACGTCACGCCTTAGATTTGCTCTCAAACGGTAGTAGCAGTTGCTAACGGAAAAGCCTCCTTCAACGTGAAAAGAAGAAATCTTAAATGGGCATGATTTTGTGGGGCTTATTTCGGGTTTCACAAAAATCATTAAAATCGAAAGTTATTCTTAAAATATTTTTTGTATGGATTATTGTAAAAATTATCTCAATCCGGCATCCGTAAAAACTTTTTTAGCATTCATAAAGGCCCTACGAATTCTGAAAGAGTCTTTAGCGATATTGAATTAAACTACAGTATATTTTTTTCAAAAAACCATAGACAAATATTTTAAAAATAACTTGTAGTTTGAATCATCTTTGGAGAATCCACAATGAGCCCTTGAAAAAAATAAAAATAAAATAGTGTACACTTTGTTTGGTACCCATTAAAGGGCAAATTTTTTTTTTTTTTTTGCAGGTCGTGCTAAAAAAATGATTCAAATTGTAAATTATTTTTAAAAATATTTTTTAATTAATTTCTGGAATTTTTTAGCTCAATTCGATATTGATAAAGACTCTTTCTGGATTCGTAGGATGTTTCAGAATCTATAAGGCCCTTATAAATGCTGAAAAAGTTCTTACGACTATCAAATTGAGCTGATTTGAATCATCTTTAAGAAACCCGAAATTCTTTTTGTAGATTCTTGAAGAAACCCGAAATATGTCTCACAAAATTCAGCCCATTTAAGAAATTTTTTTTTTTTTTTCACGTTGAAGGAGGCTTTTCCGTTAGCAACTGCTACTACCTTTTGAGAGTAAAGATAAAGAGTGACGTGGCATAATAGGGAACCTTAAATTTCTTACAACAAATCCCTGCCCTTAACTGGACCACAATGGACAATATTATACTGGACGTAATCCTAACCCACAGCTTGAGTAATTTGGTTCGTTTAGCAGCTGCTCCGCCTCAGATACCGGCTGTTACTCGTAGAGATAAAATGGAAGGAAACAAAAGAATAAAAAATGGACACATAGGTGTCACTGTGTCAGTTTTTGGTGGGAAAACAAAACTTCATTATTTTATAGTATAAAACTAAATACATTATGACGACACAAAAGAAAAAACCAAGATCTAAATCTAAATAAGGACACAAATAAAAAAATACAAACATCGTCATAATGTATTTAGTTTTATATTATAATAATGAAGTTTTGTTTTCCCACCAAAAACTAGGGCCCGTTCCACTTTTAGAAAAAGTGGGTTTTTGAAAAGGAAGGTAAATTTCAAGCTTAAAAATCATGTGTTTATGTAAATAATTTTCCTTTCACTATGGATCTTGTTTGATAGATCTCATTGAGATCTTTAATACGATGAAAAAAAAATTGAAAAATTATTTTTTATTTTCGTTATATTTGAGTTTGAAATTTGGAAAAAAGGAAGTTTTGGAAAAAGAAGGGAAAGTGGAACGGTATCTAACACCTATGTGTCCATTTTTGGTTCTTTTTTTTATTTGTTTATGGGAACCATCTTACCTCACGAAAGTGGTGTTAGGAAACCCGTCATAAACATCGTCATCACCACCTTCACCGATGCTAAAAAAATCGAAAACCACACAGTGAGATGTTGCTAAGCACTCTATGCTTGGCAGCGGTGCCGAGTGCAGAGACGAATTTAGGTTAGGGCATAGGGGGGCCACGATCCCTGCATGGTTTCGGGTTTTTTTTATAAAAAATTTAATATTAATATTAGTTATTTTTTTGTTTGTTAAAAACACCTAAATATTGTAGTTTGTATTATGTGTCATTTGAACATTTAAATTCTTTAAGAATGTGTTCATTTTGGATCTCAAAATCCAAATTTTCCCTATGCACATGGTCTTTCATAAGTTTTTTTTTTAATTATTAATCTCATATCTCTTTTTATTTCTTTGTACTCATTACCCAAAAAACCTCCCTCAAAACCTAAACCAACAAACTATTAGATTTTCGAATCTTAAAATTTCAAAATATTGTTCTTCATCGTTTGACTCATTGCATTTACAAAATCCTGGTTCCGTTCCTGACCGTGCGTATCTAAATCGTCCACCACACAGGTGTCGCGGAGTTGAATATATAGTATAGTATAATGAAGGATTTGATGATAACCAAAATTCTTTATTAAATTACTACAACGGATACGTGTCGTGTGGTCGCATGACACCTGTATGAATTTTCTCAAATGCGTGGCGTCCATTGGAGCTTCCGCTGTCTCCAGTAGCCCAATTATATAAACTTTTGTTCCTCTTTCTCATCATCATCATCATCAAATCATCTCTCCATTTTCCACAAACTAGAGAAATTATACTTGAGTAATCAGCTACTAGTTATCAGAAAGAATCATGGGTACGGCTACCTTGGTAGAGATATTGCTTGCTATTTTCCTCCCTCCTGTTGGTGTCTTCCTCCGCTTTGGCTGTGGGGTATCTCTCTCTCTCTCTCTCACGCTATCAATGTTTTTTCGGTTGGTTTTTTTTTTTGTTTTCGGGACGTTGGGGCTAATTTAAGCACACATTGACTAATTCTAAACTCTAAAGTTAACGATTGAGCAAACCTTTTAGTGGAGAGATCCTGGTTTGGAATGTTTGGCCTCTATAGGTAGGATTCGAATATACGATCTTGCGGAGGACAAACAAACGCTTGTTTATTTTCTCGATAGATTTGGTCAAACCGCTTGGGTCGGTTGCCTTATAAAAATAAGTATTCCAAATATTTTGAGAGATTTGTTTAATAAAAGGTCTGTTTTGCTAAGAACAGTCAATTTTTTGTTATGCTAATCACAGCCCACTTGGCAGGCAGCGGGTAATAAACACAAAATATCAAAATAGTTAAAGTTTCAATGCACATTTTATGAATATCGATACGCTTTCAGGGATACCTCTACCGGCTGTATGCATTTCACAGAATTCATGCTATTTGGCACATTAATCGCTGCCCATTGGGTTGTGATCAGAAATTTTCGTATTGCATTTATTTCGGAAAAAAATGTTAACGACCACTTTTAGGATACTGGTTAATATGGTTAAAGTTACTCCCTCCATTTCTAATCGTTAGTTCATCGCAAAAAGTCGCTCTCTGAATTAAAAAAAATAAAACATTTTTTGTCTAATTTTAATTTGGTCAAAAAAAATCATATAGGAAATTTCTTTATTAATTTGGTCCAAGGAGTGACAATCTTTTCCAACTTTTCCTTCCTTTTATAAAGGAAAAGGAAAAGTAACACATTTGTGGGTGTTTTATACCAAGGTTCGGATTCGGATTCTCTCAGGTCCATGTTTCGGACTAGACAAGACTCCAAATTTGGATCATCCGTCGCTACAAGCAATGATTTGAATTTGCTTAGAGAATCTTGCATGCTTCTTACCAGCAATTCTCATTGGCAAGAGTCTCTAAACCAATCTAAATCATTGACTATACCAGCATACATTTCAGATTTGGGTTGTCTTGTCCAGTCAGTCCCAATTAAAGACCGGAGATGATTCAATTCTTTTATACAAATGGGTTGTAATTGGAACGTGTTTTTTTGGGGGGAAAAAAATTGTTAAGCTGACTCTAAAACTGTAAATAATTAAACAGGTTAATTTATATAATAAGAATGGCTAATAAAGTTTGTGGAAATTTGATTGCATGCAGCCGGAGTTCTGGATCGACTTGTTGCTGACAATATTGGGATACATACCAGGAATTGTTTATGCAATTTATGTGCTGACCATTTAGTGCTTCATTATTGAAACTATTAAGTGGGTCAATCACTGTATTAGGATGATGGCCTTTTAATTAATTACTACTTCTGTTTGTAATTCAGTTTGCTTTTGTGATTTGAACTTTCAATGTTGGGAGTCTGTGTTCTTTGATGTGTATCTCTCTTGGGTTATTTGCAGCAACAAACAATAATAAAAGTTACATGTCAAACTTATTGGTTGATATTTTCAACTGCATTATTGGTTGGTTAACTACTTTAGTTGTATGGTGGAAGAGCAAGAACATATATTAATACCGGCCCCGGGGCCGGGGTGTGCAGCACTTGTGCACAGCATGAGTGTTGTGTACGGTCCGACCGCTCGGCATGGATTGGAAGAGCACGGCATGGATTGGAAGAGCAAGAAAATATATTACTACCGGCCCCGGGGCCGGGTGTGTAGCATTTGTGCACAGCATGAGTGTTGTGCACGGTCCGACCGCTTGGCATGGATTAGCGACTAAAATATGGACATTGATTTCCATTAGCGAGGTGTGTATAATGGGGTCCTACGTCACACTGGCTAATCAAAAACTAAAACTAGTGACATTTATTAGTCACTTTGGTTGCTTTTTCATTCTAAAACAAAGCAAAGACCTTGCTTTGCTACTGTTTGAAGACACCTTTTGCTCTTTCTCATCATCCCTGCAGTAATAATTTTTTTCTTAATTATCAGGAGTAATTTTTGCACTTTCTAAATTGTTAACCGCACATTTTAGGGGAGTGCAAAAATCAATATTGGATTGATTTTCACACTCTCCAAATTGTTAATTGCACATCCTAAGGGAGTGCAAAAATCAATATAGGATTGATTTTCGCACTCCTCAAATTATTGGTTAACAATTTGAGGAGTGCAAAAAACACTCCGCTAGTTATCTTGTTGTAATACAAATATACCCATTTCAATATTTCAATAATGGACGCATTCTAATCTCAAAGATAAAACGAGACCTTAGAATAAAGTAATGTGAAGCACTGCACAAAAATTAACCTTGAATAATTTTCCTTTAAGTTTTGTCTGCATATATATTTTTTTTGGCGTATCTCGAGCATTTCGGTCAACTTACGCGCATCTTGATTAACGCTTAGGGCACCAATTTCACTGTCCATCAGTAGGGCTCAAGTACATCTCGAGTAACCATTAGGACACCAATTTCACCGTCCATCAATAAGTGCTCCTCTAGAGCTAGAGCAAATCTCTATGTCAATTGACCATACAAAGTTAATAGCACTGGAAAATTTTTGAACATCAGACCGTAGGTAGAGACAAATTTTAAGTTTCAATTGGGATACTTTGTCTGCATCATTTAATGGAGCACTACTGAACAACCCTAAACATATTTTGATGTATTTGTTTAGAATCTTTAGAAGATTCTAAAAATATCTATGTGTAGAAGACTCAAAAAAATACTCCCTCCGTCCGGATTTAATAGTTCATAGTTTAATTCTAACCAGATAAAAAATGAGTTATATCTTTCAATTAGTAATGAATTTTGTATCAAATATGAATCTTGTTTGATAGATCTCAATTAGTTCTATAAGAAGATGTTTTCAAAATTACATAAAATATTATAAATTATAAGATATAATCGATTAAAAAGTGACACAAATTTTAAAAAAGAACTATTAAATCTGGACGGAAGGAGTATTTATGTGTAGAATGTCTTAAAGGATAGTATCTAGATATTAGTTTGGAATAGTCTAGATGATAGTCACATAGAATTGGATCTCCACGTGTTTTACATCATTGATTGAAGTAATCGTTCTCATTTCATATTCCTTGCATTCAGTTAGGAGTTATGTGCTCTTTCCGGATGTTGTACAGAGTTAGGGTTTTTTGGGATTGATGGGTCAGAACCAATGAATGTGAGGCCAATATGCGTTGGAGTTAACCTCAACTTAGGGTAATTTGCGGTGTAGGCCGAGGTATATTTATTGGTGAGACTGAGAGCACGTACGATGAGTTGATTAGGGTGTTGGAGATGGCCGGTAAATGAGTTGTGATATGGTTGAGGTGGTTTATGATTTGTGTTCAGTTGTGATAACTAAAAACTAGCGACACAGTCTTTGGTTGCTTTCATTCTAAACAAAGCAAAGACTTTGCTTTGCTACTGTTTGAAGACATCTTTTGCTCTCTCATTATATATCCCTGCATTAATACTTTTTCCCTTAATTATGAGGCCGTGATTTTCGTACTTTCCAAATTGTTAATCGCACTCTCAAAAGTGCAAAATTCAAGACTGTGAAAACTCAATACGGGTTGATTTTTGTACCCCCCTTGGAAGTGCGGTTAACAATTTGAGAATTGCAAAAACCACTCATAATTATCTTGTTGTAATACAAATACACCCATTTCAATAACGACACAGGATTCTAAAATCAAAGATAAAACAGGACAATAGAATAAAGTACTGTGAAGCAATGCACAAACAACCTTGAATAATTTTCCTTTAAGTTCTGTCTGCACATATTTTTTTCGGGTATCTCAGGCGTTCCAACCAACTCATGCACACCTCAGATAAACCCTCAGGACACCATTTTCACCGTCCATCAGCAATGGCTCTCTAGAGCTACGTCAAATCTCCGTGACAGCTGATTGTACTAAAGACGTCGATAGCACCAGGAAAATTGTGAACATAAAACCTTAGGAAGAGACAAATTCTTAAGTCATTGTTTAAATAGACTAACAACCTTTAGACAGCATTTATCATGTGACTATCTTCACATTTGATGCATTTATTTATGAGAAAAAGTTCTTTCCGGATCAATCAGACAAGGGGCTGTCCGGACAGCTCCTGTATGGGCCCTCTTTATGCATTTTTTTGAAAAATTCGAACCGTGCATCTTGTAGGGCCCGCAAAATAATTTACATCTATGTAAAAAATTAGCTTGTTCGGACATTGATAGGTATGTCAAAAGTTGAGTTTATACACGGAAAAATTAATGACCATGAATAGTTTAACTTTAAAAACAGTTACAGATCACGATCATCCATTTTTCCGTGCATAAACTCAACTTTTGACATACCTATCGATATTCGGACAAACTGATTTTTTGCGTAAATACATTATTTTGCGAGTCCTACAAAATACATGGTTCAAATTTTCTAAAAAATGCGCAAAGAAGGGCAATACGGAACTGTCCGGACAGCCCCTTGTCCGGTTGATCCGGACAGAACTTATTCTCTTTATTTATTTGTGGATGGTAGTGTTTCATCTAAACAATATTCCTCTTTTGAACAAAAGACGTACTACCAGATATGTAACTATACTTTCAGTGATGCATATGCACATGCAATTACTTGTTTCACGACCCACCCAATTACAAAGCTGAGGCTAAAATGAATGTCCGTAGATGGGATCGATCTCTTCTATTGTTGATTTGTTTGCGCTCAAATAGAAGGGGAAATTCTGTAGGGCGCTCCACCCTACAGGGATTGTTGTGTGGCACATGGGCCGTCGATCTCAGCAATGAACGGTTGCGATGCGTTTTTAAACTTCGACCGTTAATAAATAATTTTTATCTGTAAAAGATTATTTTTAATCGAAACCGTTGATTGATGGGATCGACGGCTATGCATCGCATTGTAATCCTGTAGGGCGGATCTCCCCGGGTTTTGAAACATTTTTTTGTATGGTTCGTTTCAACGAGAAGAGTCTAAAAAGTAAAAAATTATGTCAATGCTAAGGGTTTTTTGAATAAAAACAAAAAAATAATCCATAAATCAGCATATTTTGAATTATTTTTTTGTCTATATTAAAAAATAATTTAGTTTTGAACATTTTTTTTGTCTATATTAAATAGATTATATATTAATGCCAAACCACCCAAGGACCTCTACATGAAGCAAAGAACTCCAAAGACGATCTTCTCTTTCTTTTCTTTTTCAATCATTCTATAACCACACACAAACACTCATACACACTCACAAAGGTGGTGGGTCCCACAATGTGTCTATGGGACCCACCACCTTTGTGAGTGTGTGTGGTTATAAAATTATTGTGTTTTTTTTTTTTATGAAGTACGAATACTGTGAAGAATATAGGTAACAAGATATCGAAGGTGAGGCCATTTAATAAAATTAAATTGTACTAACATTAAATTTAAAAAATCATATAGTTTTACAATTAATGAACTATGAAAACCCCCACAAAATTATCTATACATGTACACAATAAACGAAGCAGCACTACGATTAAATTACAATAAACGTAAAGTGAAGGTATTTGATGATCGGTTATTTGAGTACACTCGTATTTTATTCTTTATGTATTTGACCAAGCTCTCTATACAAGTATGGGGAAAAAGAAGCAGCAATGGCAGATATATATAGACATTCGGGACATTCATTGGAGGGGGATGCTATTGAGCGACATCCCTGTAAAGCGATGCCAAACGAGAGTGTTTGGCATCATCCCCCATTCCGACGTTCACTATATATGTAACTCGTTCATTTATTATACTCACATTGCTAAAGACGGCTCCTAAAACTATAAGTTCAAATGAGACGTTTCTTTAATTAAATATATCAACATTTTTTAAAAAATTACTATTCTTTTTCTGAGATAATAAAAAATGAGCTTTTGTATTTGTATTTTCCTAACATATAACTTAAATTGAAATATTTTTCCTAATGTTATCATCTGAATCTAGTCACGATTGACACCTCTAAGCAGAATTTGTAAGTTACCAACACTACAATTATATTTTAAACAGATTTTAGACAGATTTGTAATTCAAACATTTCTGAATTATATACTAGATTTTAGACAGATTTTTAAATCTTGATCTTCGTCACTTTGATCTTCTTGTGTTACTTTAGTAGACTTAAACATCTTTCACGGTGGTACGGCATAAAAAAGAAGTACTCCTATAAGAAGCAATAGCAACAACATTGTCCTCTGTTTCACTTTAAATGTCTCGTATGGAAATTCATAACAATTTTATAAAAATGTGACTTTTATCCATTTTTTAAAAATATCAAGATAAAGCCTTGGAAGCCGATTTTTTGGACTCTTTTTTTCGGTTCGGCTTGACGGGACGAATCATCAATTCACAAAAGTTAGGTGCTAAACTAACAAATGCGAAAAAAATATGAATAAGGAAACAATAAGAAAAAGTCCAAAAATCTTAGTAGAACTCAACCTTAGAAAACTTATTATGAACCGTGCGCAGTGAAAAAGGTCAAGTCTAGTGACCGAAGGCGGGCACATTCATAATGTCTTAGCCCTTGTTTGGTTTGGGGTTTGGAAAAAATTTTCCAAACCCAAATCCACTCATTACCTATAATTTTAATTATTATTTTCATTTCTCTCTCCACTTATTACCCCTATATCCAATCATTAATCTTATTTCTCTCTCTATCTCTCTCCACTCATTACCTATATTCCCAATTATTATCATATTTTCACTTTTCACTCATTACCCAAAAATCAAACCCAAAAATTTTCTAAACCCACAACCGAACAAAGCCGAGCATCTCCAATCCATCCGCCAGTCCTCTTTTTATTTCTCTATTTTAAAGGAAATTCATATTCCAACGTATTTCCTCCTCTAACTTGGAGGATAAAATTTCATACTCCAAACAAGAGTATGAGACAAAAATAGAGGATCCTCCGGAATCACTTTTTTTTAAATATAAAATGCAAAAAGTAGTACTATTGGATTTGCATTGAGAGTGAATAATGATTGAAAGAAAAGTGAGAAAGTTTTAGAACTAGAAACGAATATAGAAATAGGAGAGTGATTTTGCCACTTCCCTTTGTGTTTTTAATAGACGTTTTGTTTTGTAAGAGAATGAAAGCGACATTAATAAAAAGATGAGTGACAAAATCAATTTCCTAGAGATGTAAAGGTTTGTGATCGAAGTTTGTATAAATAAATGCTTAGTAAACTTCTCTAGATTCACTTTTTGATTGAAAAATATTCTTAATTTCATTCTCTCAATTGAAGCAATAGAGGATGTTCGGTTGGATATGCTCTCATAAGTCATAACGTACAATAATATTTCTCAAACTTTTAAATACTCCACAGTTGAAATATTCAAAAATGATTCAAAATTTTGTTCAAAAAGTTTGAAATTTTTGTTCCCCTCTCCGCAACTGACATCACCACGTGTGTGACGTACAGCGCAAGGGCGCGTTGGAAAACAGCGCGTGGGCTTCAAAACTTCTGTATTTCACAAACTACTCCACTACTCCTACACAGCATAGAAGAGAGAGAGAGAGAGACAGAAAGAGGAGAGAGAGAGTGACTTGGGGAACTGGGCGCAGAAAGCAGCCAGCAGAAGTCACTCCGAGACAGAAGGCTTCCCCAATGCTATGACCGGTCCTCTTCTTCATCCCAAGACTAGGGTTTCTCACTTCTCTCCTTGAGAAACTCGAAACCCACCTAGCCTAGCTCCAAAGAAAATCACTGTCTTCACCCCATTGACTCTGTTCACACCACAAAATCCTCAGGTATGAACCGCCATTTCAGATTCCCATTCCAAACCCCCACAAAAAAAAAAACCGGGTTTTTCCCTTCCCATCCTCATTTTCCTTCCCGGGTTTCTACTCTTCGTTGTAACCGAGTCCATGGATTTCTGGTTCTTCGAGTCACTTGTTTGGTTTTTTTAATATTTTTTCTTCTTAAAAAGCTCCTTTTTTTTGTCTTTCACAAAAGTGGGATGGAGTTTTCTTTGGTTTTCATTTATTACACATACGTTTATATATCTAAATACAACCTTCTGTGGTAATTCGTGAATGCTAGTTCGTTGACCAACTGTCCTCTGTTTGATTGGCTCTGTAGATTGAACGCAGTTTTTGAGGTCAAAACCACACATTTCACTGGTCTAGTTTTTTAATGGATTTTAGATGATTTTTAAAAATGTCGTCTTTTTTTTTTTTCATTTTTTTGTACGGTGGTAGGTGTGCAAGTGTAGATGATAAAATAGGCAAGGCATTAACAGGAAAATGAGATTTTGGGTACTTTGACCTTGAAATCTTGCAAAAATACATGTTCCTAGGAGTTTTTGCGAGGTAATCATTTTTTGAATTGAGTTTATGAATTTTACGTTATAGGTTTTCCAAGTGTAATCGAATCGGTGGGAGTGTGGAAAGATGAGGATGAGGAGAATCAAGAAAGCTCTTCTGGGTTGATTTTTTGGTTTTTCATTTTCCAGTGTGCATTTTGGTGTGATAGATTTCGGAATCTGCCCGCCGGACAATCAAAATACACTAAGAATACATACTGAAAAACCAGGGTGCCCAAACATGCCCTTAGAAAAGAATGTGGGTTTATTGGTGCTTGATTTGTGAGTGATAATCAATTAAATGTGGGTTTATTGGTGCTTGATTTGTGAGTGATAATCAATTTTAGGAGTGCATTAATCCCAATTTCATGCTGAATATCAATTTTTGATCTTTTTGTAAATAGCGCAATTATTGTCTTTAATCTCCTTATATACTGTTGTGTCAATAATGTTTTTGAGACATAATCTTAAGTACTGGAGTAAAAGGAAAGGAAAAAGATAAAGTATAAAAGATTGCTTGGATTATGATGCTTACATGTTTCCTTTGATTGCTACTTTCTCTCTCTGGAGGCGGTTTGGTTGGTGGGAGTGGAGTTAGTTTCTCTGGAGTTTCTTTGAAGGGATCTAACTGTTTGTGTCTTTTGTTTGCTTTGGCTTCACTAATGAATACACACTACAGGTTGGATGTCCTTCTTAAACCATATTGTTTGTCTGCTCTCCATGTAGTATAAGATATGGTTCTTTTTCAAACAAATTCTAGTGAACTACTACAGGTGTTGTGGGTCAGGTGGGGCTCCAGAGTAGCGTGCTTTTCGTCTGCAGTATTTCAACTTTGAACCAAGAGGAGTTTTAAATATGCAAACACCAAAAACAAGGTGTGTTTTCGTGATTTGTCTCGCTTGCTTGAATTTTGGGCATTGTGTTCTTCTGGATTTCTATAGCTGCTTGTGAAGCAATTTCTGTGTGATGGAATTTCAGTTGCTTTTATTCTTAAAA
>BPLS01000349.1:365305-381450 GCA_019656275.1 Rhododendron kiyosumense | reverse complement strand
CTCTCTCTCTCTCTCTCTCTCTCTCTCTCTCTCTCTCTCTCTGGCAAGGTAGAAGCAGAAATGAATAGAAAATAAACAAGAAAACTGTCCTTCTATTGGGTTGACTGCCAGTGGATTTATTATTTTCTGAAGTAACAGAGTAACATGGTTTACATATTGTACTGTCATATAAGTTACTATATAACTATCATATGTATGCTAGGGATGGGGAAGGAATGAGTGATTATTTAGTGCTCTTGGAGCACCCCGCGCGTTGCCGAAAGACTTCTCCATATTACATTACATTTATGTGGAGTTCATCGTAAATCTATATGGAGTCAATAAACTTAGTTACGAAATCGGCGTGAATGTGTGGTGGTGGTGGTCCTTGTAGCACCACTTTGGCGATGCATGATGCTCCAAGAACAACTAATAATTTTAACTCTAAAAGGGTTTGGCTAAGTCGGTATGAGAAAGCAAAATGAGCTTGTTCTCCAAGAAGTCACAAATTCAAATCCCATGAAAGATAAACATTCTGAATCTCGGAGCTACGGGAAGTTTGCCCAATCGTTAACTTCAGGATTCCAAAAACTAGTCTAGATGCGGGCAAGCTAGCCAGGACATCTAACTATTAAAAAAAAAAAGAAATTAACAATTTTTGAAAGAAGTGATTAATCAGTGGTGTTCGTGGAGCATTTCCACACAAAGAACTCTGCCGAGAATCCCAGGAGGTTGGAGAATTGGTTTTGGCTTCGGACTTTAAGGACTTAGAAATTTACTTCCTTCTTAAGGTAATAGGTTCGATTCTTTTTTTTCAGCAATTCTTTGGACGACTTCACTTCCAAAGCGTGTGAAACTGTTGTGGGAGAGGTGGTATGAATTAGTCTGAAATGTGAGCAAATTAGCCCCGAACACCCTCCATAATAAAAAAAACTCTACCAAAACACATTCACGTGAAGCATCCTATTTAAAGAATAAAACCATTTGAAAAGCATGTCCTGTACATTCAATTTTTTCCTTACAACAATTATTAGTATTTGTTTTGTAAGTAATAGATAATAAAAATAAAAATAAAAACTCTCCCCCTCCAACGTTGTCCTCTCTCTCAATCGAAAATCCACTCTCATATTTCTCCATCCCCCCTCCCCCACGTCTCTCTCTCTTCCCCAAGCGTGGGAGGCACAAACACATTTGCATAGAATGTGTATTGACTGATACACTTAGAGCTCCTCTAACACTATTCTCTATTTTACCAAGTAAAAAGAACAAAAAAAAAAAAAAAAAGACAATATCTATTAACGAATTCAACACTACTCTCTATCCAAATAATTATTTTATCATCTACCCATAGAATTGAGTGACAAAAAGGAAAATAGAGAGAGAGAGAGAGAGAGAGAGAGAGAGAGAGAGTAGCTAGTGGAAGTAGACAATGGCAAAGTGTCTAGCAAAAAATAGAGCCTCTCGGAACATTGAAATTTGAGTTTGATTAGATATAGTAAGCCAACGTGCCCAAGTATAGAGCCTTTTGGATATGCTCGGGCTAGGTTTTTTCCTATTGTCTAAACAAACAGAATAGACAAGGCATCGTTCTAGAAACTTTCTTAAAAAATAAGCAGTTTATTTCATATTTTCAAATTCAAAAATAATATAAATAAAAAATTATTTTTTTATTTTTTTGCACTGTTTAAAAGATCTCAATGAGATCTATCAAACAAGATCTATATTGTTATGAAAATTATTTACGTAAACACATAATTTTTAAGCTTAAAATTACCTTATAAAAAAATAAATACTTATTCTCGTTTCTAGAACGGGACCTAAAACCTCAAAAAACAAGAATTTTGAGACAAGTCATTCTCCCAACTTACATGAATTAAAAGTCCATTTAGCATAAACACTGTCTTACGCTATAGATAATCTTTTTAGGAGAAACCCACATTTTGCATAGAATTCACACAGAGGGATATGCTGCAAAGCATCTCTCTGTAAAGCGATATCGAGCGGCCGATCAGATTGTTCATCTCAGAACAAATAGCTTAGATTGAATTTGAGCGCATATAAATTTAAATCGTCCATTATTTGGTTAAGATTCAAACCGTTGATTATTAAGATGAACGGCTCAACACCTGCTTTGCAGGTGACGTTTGGCAACATCCCCATTCCAAGCAGTTAAGTAGTATATATTATATAATTTTCCGAAACGAATGGGGCCAGGTGAATGGAGTCCCGTGATTCTCCGTACTCTGTTTTCTGTGAAAACGAATATTGGAGAAATAGGATTTTGATACACATTACTAAAAAAGATGAAAGAAACCAACGAAACAAATTAAAGAGATATTCTCTTTTTTATGGCACATGTACAAGACCATGACAAAAGCGTCCCAGAATTGCTTCTCAGCGCCCCGTGAGCAAGGACGGAACCAGGATTTTACCCTAGTAGTGGCGAAATGTATACTAAAAAAATCTAGTAGTGGCGAAACTATATATGTTGGGCATAATTTTTTTTTTTACATATAATAATTGCATTTTTTAAAATTTTTGTCGTGGCGGTCGCCGCCACTAGACCCCCCCTGATCCCATCCTTGCCCGTGAGTCTTTGTTGGTTCCTCCTCTCGAGAAACTTTTAGGTATACCGGGAATACCAAACTCTATGGTATTCCTTTCGGTTCGTTTCTTATTTTTTGGTCATTTTTTGATCACATTTGGATGATCGGCTCCGTTCATTTTGTAGAGTTCGGTAAGGACCTTAATCTGTCAAAAAATTGTGTTCATCGGACTTTATTTGATACATGATTAGCACATGTAAAAATTAAACAAAATCAAAACTGAGTCCAAAAACACACTGAATCAAAACCCAGTTTTAGTTTTTTTGCAATTTTCACGTGTGCCAATTATATATCAAATAAAGTCCGATGAACACAACATTTTGAAAAATTATGGTCCTTCCCAAACTCTACAAAATGAATAGAACCGATCATCCAAATGTGAATGAAAAATGAGAAACGGACCGAAAGGGAAACCATGAGACTTGGTAGCCCCAGTATACCTAACAGTGTCTCCCTTCTCTCAACGTTTTATTAGGATCCGCCAACCTTCTAGTGAGCAAAGTCTAAAAGCATTGACAATGCTGTAACAAAATTTGGATTGTCAAAAGTTGTTGTAACGATCCTGATTTTTTATCGTTAAATATTTTAATTTTATTTTAATTTCCTTAATTTCCTTGTGGTTTGTCAAAATTACGTTTTTGCCCTTCAAATTTCGTTTCTTGGCATTAAACCCTAATTGGCAAGCCTAGTTAGTTTCTAACCAACTTGTTGGAGAAACCGAGCTAGGAAGCCACCTAGTTACTTTTCCCTAACCGCAAAATGACCGTTTTGCCCCTCATTGGAACTTTTGACCCTTTTGAACCCTAAACTAAGAATTTTAATATTCCTTTTCTTTTAATCAAATTGGTTTTATTCTTTGTCCATTGGACAATAATGGTTATGGAAACTATTACCCATTGGACAATAGAATCCCATTTATTTATATTAAAAGTATACTTACTTTAAAGTACTTTTTCATTATTTTAATATTAAAAGTGACCTAATAACTATTATCTATTGGATAATAGAAGTTAGGGGAATTTTTACCCATTGGATAAAAGGGTGAATCTTTCAAGGTACCATGGGATTTATTAAACTAATCCTATCTTTTAAGCCATGTGACCAAGGTACTTAATATTTTAATTAAAAAGTACATGGTACCAAGATTCCCAAAGTACCCTTTATTATTTTTTATTGGGATTTTTGAACCAACTGGATATATGAGTACATATGTGTATATATATATTAGTACTTAGAAGGTTATTTAATTAAGAATTGTACACATGTGTTTAAATGGAGAATCCTAACCTTTTTAGTCTATATTGATTTTTTTTTGTACCAAAAGTACTACTAATTTAATTGTTTAGTTGAAATTATATGCATGTATATATATATATAGTGCACTTGGCAAGAGAGAAAGAGGGAGAGAGGGGGGCCGGTTGGGAGGAGAAAGGAGGAGGGAGATTTGCTTGTACTTGTCCATTGAACTTACATTGTACTCCAAATCTTTGAGTTGTTATTCTTCCAACCAAGAATCTTAACTCCATTGTACTCTTTTGTACACCTTGCAATTGTTAAACCCTTAGATCTTGTACCAATCTCATCTCCACCACAAATTAGTTCCAAGATCAAATCCTTGGTACACATCATAGCCTTGCAAGCCTAGGATTGGATTTTGATCTTTCAAAGATAGCTTGACAAGTGTTAAAATTTGAGGGAGAAAGAGAGAGAGAGAGACCGGCCATGAGAGAGGAGAGGGAGCCAAAATTTGCCTATAAATAGCAAGCCATTCCATGCCTTGAACTCACACCTCAAGTATTGCTCTTCCTTCTCTCTAGAATTCTTAGTGTTCTTGTTCTAAAGTTCAAGAACTTTCTTGTTCTTGAGTGTTCTTGAGCAAAACCACCAAACCACTTCCAAATACCACCCTTAGATCCTTAAAGTAGTCTACTTTAGTTAGTAAAGTTGTTTCTAGGAAAAGAAAGAACATCTCTTTTCCTTTCGAAGCAATCCGGAGGCCGTTACGCCGCCGAAATCCAAAACCGACGACCAATCTTTCCATAGCCGACACCCCCTAGGAGAACGGTAGTTATCCTTACCTACTTTTCCAAGTATAAAGTAGTTTTCACTCTAATTCTATGTATTGTATAAATCGCATGTTGCTTGGAAGTTACTTTGATCGTAGATAAGGTTATCTTTGAAATTGAGAATGCATGTTTTACTTTCAAGATGTTTCAAGCATGATAGTAGTAGTAGTTGGATGATCTTGTTGTACTATTCAAGACTTGATTGAATGCATGATTGTATGTAAAGTCTTACACGCGGAGTCTTGCATGAGAACGTGACACGAAAACCGAGAAAAGTAGAAACATGGCACCTAGGGTGTGTTTAACAATGAAGGTGTGTTTTGAAACCACGATGTGGCTGGACTTGGTAGCCCATCGTGTGGATTGTGAAAACCGCAACGTGGCCGGACTTGGTAGCCCGTTGTGTGAATGAAAACTCGTAATGTGGCCGGACTTGGTAGCCCATTGCGTGGGTTGTGAAAACCACGAAGTGGCCGGACTTGGTAGCCCTTTGTGAAGATTGCCAATCGGGTCGGACGTGGTAGCCTTGTTGGTAATATGGCTTGGTTATCCGTGGAGAGGAGCCAATGCAAGTTTTGTGTGCCAACGGGAACCCGGCGCGGCGGAACCGTTGTGAGGATGCTCGGGAACCCGGCGCGGCGGAACCGAGATTGGGTGAGTTAAAAAGGAGACTTTGGAAAAGAAAGGTAGTAATAACAACACGGTCTACGATGGGTTACGTAGGAAGAACTTCGAGAAGTTTGGACACCAACGATAATTATGAAATGAATGTGGATATGATATTGCTTTTGCCTTTTGTTACTGCTTATATACGTATCATGTGGAAATCGATATTTTATTATGATATTGGTTCATAAGTTAAGGATTAGTAAGTAGGATTTTACTATTGAGCTTTCGTAGCTCATGGTGTTACCTTGTGGTGACCCTGGCATATTATATGGGTGGCGACGCCGGTATAATATGTCAGATCTGATAGACGGACAGGGCGAACTCTTCACCTTGGAGGCATTCGGAGCCAAAGAACTCGCTAGGATGGAGGAATAAGAGAAGCCGTAGTTAGGAACCTTAGTTCCCTTTTGATATCCTATTTTGTATTTCAAAATACTCTTACGAGAGTTACATTCGGGGCGTTACAGTTGTCATATTACCTTTCGATTATCCGTTTAAGGGATTACAAAAGTTAGTAATATAAAGGTTCACAATGATATAATCAAATTGGATAATAAAAACTTGTCACATCATATTTTCAAGCTACAAGAAACTAAAAGCTATGAACAAAGAAAATGTTTTTTTTGTAAAAATAGTTTTCAAACTAATGAAAACATTTCAAAATAGTAGTTTTTCACAAAATCGTTTTTAAAAAAAAAAAAACACTTTATCGATATGAGTTTTTATAAGATAGAGAAGAAGATATTGTGGTTCGAAGCCTAATTTTTAAAAGAATTGTGATTTTGGCAATCTAAAAATTGATAGAAGAGCTCCAAAATTGAATTATGTTGATACACAAAACGATATCGTTTTGGAACGCCTCCATCAATTTTTGGAGTGCTAAAATCAATTTCCTTTTCAAAACTGTGACACCCTGGGACATAGTAAATAGGAGGGCGGGATGGTGCAGAGCTCATTTTCACCGTCCAAAAGCATTCAAACGGTCTGGATTTTAAAAAACTCTTCCAGACTGAAAGAGTTTTTTTTAAATCTGGATCATTGATTGTCAAGACAAACAATCCGGATGAAGCGTGCTTAGGGTGTTACAGGGTCCCAAAGTCCCAGTAAATTTTAGTGCTTTTAATTAATTAGCTCTCAATCCCAAAAAGAAAGTTGACACACACAGAAAGGACAAAAGAAAAGCCAAAAGAAATCATAAGTTTGAGCAAAAAAATTTGAGCACATGACGGCTTTGTAGTTCCGAGGACAAATTTTCTTCTACAGCCCTCTAACTAATACTACTATAAAATGTAAAATAAGTCTTTTGGTCTTTATTTTGAGAAGCCGTGAATAAATTTTATGGTGCTTAATTTTGACCGTTCAAAAGAATTTTGGGTAGTCGGATTTAAAAACAATCTATTAACATTATAAATTATCTATTATCTATTAACGTTAATAGGATAATTTTTAATACGAACCGTTCAAAACACTTTTGAAGGGTTAAGATTGCACGAAACCACGAAGAACTTATTTCTCTCCTTTATTTTATTTTAAAAAGACAACTTACAGTTGGTACACCGACAAATTAGTTTAGATAATATATTAGACTCCATTTGTTTGACTTCAATAACAATGAGAAGATCTAAATTTAATATATGCAGTATAAATTTTATCATAGTAATGCCGATGGAATTGAATCTTGATAACACCACCTTCCTGGTTACGGCTCCAAACGAGCCGAGTCGAGCTTCAAAGTGTTTGAAATAGGCTCATTCAAAACGAGTCTAGCTTGAGCTCGGCTCGAGTGAATCCAAATAATGGAGCTCCAGCTCGCATCATTTAGTATCAAGGTGCTTGAGCTAGGCTTGTTCACCAAATAAGGCTCTTTTTTATGAGCCTCTAAAGAAGAGTCGAGATTTGCATACCAGACGAGTTACAACTAACTCAAACTTGATTATTAAACGAGTTTAAAATCCGAGCTCGCGTATCGATCTGAGCTAAACCAAGCCCATAAAAGAGTTGAGCATCGAGCTGCTCGTGAACAACTCGATTCAATTCGGTTGCTCCATATAATCCAGTGTAGTACATATCCCATGCTTTTGGATATCTCATCCCACAGGTATAGTTAAGTCATGACTTGTAGTATAATTTTAAGAATAAAATGTAAACGTGTGTCCATGATTACATATGTGTTTTGACTTTTGTACCAAAATCCAATTGATCCAAACAGTAAGATAACTTAGCATTTGGAAAACCCTATTTGTTAGGAATCAAATGACTTATTCTAGATTACACGTTAGATAAAATTAATGTAAGGAATTGAATCATCTCTCGTTTTTAAATTGGACCAATAGGAGTCTATGTACAAATTCGAACAATAAATTATATAACAATTTATGATTTTTTTTTTTTTAAGATTATCAATGTATGATTCATTTAAACTACCGCCTCAAGTTCAAAACTTAGACGGAGAGAATTGGAACCATTAGAATAAATGGCAAAGTTCTTTAATACTATCCACACCCCTCGTGCATTCAGGATGCAATCTACAAACAACCCATGGTATAGAGGTGTCACCTCCAGCCAGTTATTCATGAGTCTTGGAAGGGGACACAAGCTGAGTCACATTATGTGAGAGCGAGAGCGTGAAAGCGCCTCTCATAAGTATTCTATAGTTCTAATATTCGCAAGTACGAGGATTCAATACAAGTGCGCAGTGCGAAGATTGAGCGCGGGTGCCTGAGGAGTTTAGAAGGATTGTGTGAGTTAGGGACAGAGGGGAGGCATTTGGGGGTTGGTTCAAATCCAACATGGGGAGAACTATTAGAACGCGGGAGATGGAAAAAGGCTTCATGTTGTTTTCATCTATCTCTAGCTACATATTTTTCTGTAAGAAAATACAAGTCTTGCTGCATTTACTTAAAATCTTAGGAGAAGTCTTTCAAAAGTCCAACGTGGAATCGGTCATCTGTTCAGGGGTGGAGCTAGGATCATCAGGTGGTGGGGCCGGTGAGGGTCAAAAACCTAGGCAGTATATGTGAAATTTCACAAGTGAGTGCGGCCCAAAAAAGGTACAAGAATACTCAAACTTGTTCATCTGGTCTAGTGCGCATAATGTGTCTTCCCCATTGATCAAACTTCTTCAATCTTTTCCCCGTTAGTTACTCCCTCAGATCATCAACTATCATTAAGCTTCTATGTGCTTGTACAGAAGCAATTTGGTCAGACAACGGCCTCAGAGCATCCATCTCTTTCCTTGAGAAGAAAATACTCACCAAATCATTGACCAACACAGCAATTGGTAAACTGCATTAAGAACCTATTAGTCTTTGATTCAACTAAACAAAAGTAACCATGAGTTACACCAGAGCCTCCTTGAGCATGTCAACATGTTGCAGTATTATTGAAGCGAATGAATGTAAAGATCAGTCTGCAGACAAGAATATAAGCAATGAAGGTACAGGAATACTCAACTGAGAAATAGTTACCGGCCTTGTTCGCTCCAACTCGGGCATAGATGGGGGAAAGGAAAGGCAAAGGCAAGGCAAATAAATAGACAACATTTATGTTTCCTAGTTAACTGAATCGAAAAAGTAGTGGAATCCTTAAATTCCAATGTTCCCACCAACATATACAGAAAGCACACCAAAACATCTTGAAGTATTTACTAATAAATAACCCTAATCATAAATTGTTACAACCCCGGTGGGAAATCCCCATAATCACATTTTCATACACTCTCAACCACTTTTGACATTCCTATTCTGATCCTGCTACGTTTTTGGTACGTTGTTTCCAAAAAAAATTCCAAAATGTTTTAGAAGCTTTTCCTCTTCCTAGCTAACTGACACAACAGACTGAAAACAAATTTTGATCCCTAGGAGAGGGAGAAACAAACTCCAACCTCCAAACTTAGATGGCCAAATTGAATTTTATCTAACTATACCTATCAATCAAACCCTAACACCGAGGGAGAAAAACTTGATCTGCATCTGAAATCCTCATGAGTTTCAACTGCTAATTTGGCATTGAGGATGCTTCATGAGCTTCACAACTCTCAATGTCCAGTGTCATTCAAGCTCCTGACATGTTAGTTGTATAGTTTATATTTCAAAATCAATCACACAGCCTCCGAGCTTCTCAGCAGCCTCAATTTGTGGCAGGATTGTTGGATCCTTTCGGATTGAGGGCAAGGGTGTTGATAATATATTTTTTATATTCTCGTAAAATTCATCAAACTGCTGTTTAGAGTCGCCATCTTTATTTTTGTTGCCATCATTAGATAGTATCGGCATTGCCTCAGTTTTGGTTGGAGTGTCTGAGCTTTCACTTCCTTTTTTGTAGACTGGAGATTGCGATTCTGTATTAAGCATTTGAATTCACAATATCAATGCATTTACTCAATCTGGCTACAAGAAGAGATTAAAAGGTAAATGCAGGTGTAAGTTGTAACAATTCATATACATCAAAGCAAAGCAAGTCTGATGTCCTAATCTGTGTGATGTGCTTCAACATAAAAGATGAGACTTGTTAACAAATGTCCGAGAATATTGTACAGCAGATTTAGAGTTGTGTGGTATACTGTTGATGACAAATCCTACGTAGCATCAAAAAGACTATATATTTAATAACTTAAAAGGTCAATGCATCAACCAAATAGTAATTGCAGTCAATTAAAACTAGTAAAATAGATAATAAATCAGTTAAGAGGAAATATTCCTACTAATCCATACATACACAACATACATAATCCAAAACAAGGTTTAAAAAATAAGCGAGTCTAGAGGACGAGGGATGAATAGGTGAAGATCTACATGGTTCTACGTTTATCAGTGTATTATGAGTGTTTTTTCCCTGACTAGTAGTGTGTTTTTAAACATTAATATGAATGGGTAGCAATGATAGAAATTTCTGTCTTCCACGAATCCACTTCCTCACAAACAAAGAAATCACAAACTTGCTCGGATGATTTTCTGACTAGGCCTCCTATGAATCTCGGACATGATGTGCCTCCAACTTATAAGAGTCAGTGCTTCTTGGACAAATTAGAGTACAAAAACTAAAGATTAAATGTGCTCTAGTGTACTGACCCAATGTTATATGATATACTTATTGATGGCAATTCGATCATATTTAATCATGTGACATTGTTATTGAGAGTTCCACAATTTTTAATCAATCAAGTTTTCAGAGCTGCATTCTGTCACGGAAGTAAAGGTTCTCCTTGTTCTTTCTTGTTTTTACACCCAAATGGGGAGGGGCGGGGGGTTGGGTGGGGTTTGGTTGGTCTAACGTCACTCACCTTTTTTTGCTATGAGCATGCTTGGCAAAGATGGATTGAAGGAAAGAAAAGGAGCACACTTGAGGCAAGATGAAGTAAATTGTTTTGATGGAATAGATAAGTCATTGAGGATGGATGCATGACAAAACAAAAAATATGATCTAGTCATAGCCAATTATGAGAGAAACCAACTTGCATAATTACAATAACCATTATGACAAATTTTGGCAGAAGAGAAGATTTTGAGTTGCCAATGCTAATATAAAAATGCAGATCTTTCCTTACTGAACTTGATGATTACCTTCGTGTACGGTAGCAGATGCTTGTGTTGCTTCAGGCGAGTGGTTACCTTCGTGTATGGTAGCAATTGCTTGCGTTGCCTCAGGCGAGTGATAACGTTCATGTATGGAAGCAGTTACTTGTGTTGCCCCAAGTGAGTGATTGTCTTCATGTATGGTAGCAGTTACAAGCGTTGCACCAGGTGAGTGATTGTCTTCATGTATGGTAGCAGTTACAAGCATTGCACCAGGTGAGTGATTATCTTCATGCATGGTAGCAGTTACTTGTGTTGACCCAGGTGACTTACCACGTGTAATACATAACCATGTTCTTTCCCCTTCATTGTCATGCTCTGATGCAATTGGAATATGCCAGTGACCTTTCTCTGACTCCTGTTAAGCTAGAATATTACTCCACAAGTAAAGGTATGTATGATTTGGTTAGCTCTCGAGTAAAGAACACACATTCGTATCCACCAACCCATAAACATGCTTACACAGATAAGAACTAATTCAAAAATGGCAGAATAGAGGATCCAGACCTGAATTACAATAGAGTAAGGAGGCGGCATGTGGATCACCAGACCATTATCAGAAAAACTGAAGCGCACCTTCCAGTAAGAAAGAAGCAATTCTTTGTTAGAAAACTGCATAAGTTAGATTAAAATAAAAAAATCAAATGTCTGTTTGGTAACACTGCCAACTTTCTGGTTTCTGTTTTCAGCTTTTTCTATACAAAAACTCAAAAACCAAAACTATGTTTGGCGGACACTAGTTCAACAAGTTGCTTCAAGGGAGTAGCCGGAGTTGGTGGCTGGATGGACGAGAGATCGTTGGAAGCTTGCCAGGTGGGGGAATGGGTGGAGGCAGGAGAGGTCATAGGAGATGATGGCCAGAGTTTCACCATGAGACAGTGGCCAGTGGTTAAAGGTGGGGGCTCAGGGTGGTCGGTGGTGGAGGGGGAGGAGAAAATGAATAGTGGCTCTTACAAGCAGCATAAACGTTTTTTTCTACTCCCCAGATATTTTTCAAGATCTTGAAAGTGAAACCATATACCGAACACACTACTGTCACAATTTCAGAGCATGAACATAGAAAACAGAAAATAGAAGGTTTTCCAAACATAGACATAGTGTTCTGGTTAAAAGATCCTTCAGAAACAGAGCTGGCAAATATAGGTTAGGGAGAAGACATCCATAGGAACAATCTATTTATCCTCCTTTTTGTTTAATTTCTTTTGTGTTTTTGATTGGGAGGAGGTGAACATAGGCGGAGCATCAGTCAAGAAAATGGTGATCCTATAAACGTCTTGGACATACTCAGTCATATTTGAACTCTTAGAGGCAATCATAGGGATTTTTTTTTATCAGCACAGTCATAGTAGTTGGATAAAGCAAATTAGGAACCAAAATGTGGTCGTCCTATTGCCTGAGTAAAAATTGCCTACTTATGAGATTTGTTTTTTTGAAGATAATTACTTACTTGATGCCTTTCTTTCCATCTGGGGAAGAAATCATTTCCCAGAAGGTGAAATAAATGATCTCTCATCTCATCGTTGGTCACGATTAAGCATTTACACTTTATAGCTGCATACAACCAGTACCTGAAGTAAAGGTATTAACCATGGAACTTTAAATGATGAATCATCAAGAAATATGTTCAAAGATGTACAATCGGAAACAAAATTGCTAAATAAAAAAGAAGACAACGACTATCTCACATATATGTAATAGGTGTATCTCACCAATCATCATTTGACCCTGTCGGAGTGGCATACAGTGCATCAACAGTTTTCCATTTGTCAATCAGTTCCTTACATACTGGTTCTTCCAACTGATAACCAGTGAGACGTCTATGATAAAACACAATGAGTGGCCACTTTTTCGAAGGAAGCAGCGGAAGAACTCCATTCACAACAGCATTTACCTAAAGGCCCATCATGAAAAGTATACCAATTACTCAATGAGAGGAATCCAACCAATAATTCTATATGCATTTAAGAAACTTTCCTTACATGTAGTGTCGGCTCCAGAATTTTTGATAGGTTCATCATTTAAAAATTTCATTGGAAAACAATAAATATAAACTGACATTTGATGTAAAAGGTTATAAAAAAATAAAAATGTAATGCATACAATACGACAATTTATCACAAGTTTTCATATGTTGTCATCAATGCTATCAAACATAATGTCCCTAACCAATCAATCATTCATCCACTGATCTTCCTATTCAATTATGCAGTTTAACCTTACATATTTTAATACTGAAAAGCTTCTTTCCAGTGTTAAGACTTGTGATAGTTAGCTCAACCGTACTCCCAAAAATTTGTATCCCTTAGTAGATATATCACTTGCTTCTCTGGGTTACACAAGGAGATAGCCTAAGAATTATTGTATTGGGGGTTGGGCCTAAAAATGATTACATTATGGATTGGTCAAAGTTAAAGTGGTGTTTGGAGTAACAAAATGGGTTATGATTGTGAAGCGAAGTCCCACATCGCCTAGGTACCAAAGTAATATGAAATAAATAAGCGTAAGGGCATCCTCACTTCACTAGCTAACTTTTGGGGTTGAGTTCTACCCAAGACCTTGTAACATAATATCAGAGCTAGGTACCAAAGAAGGGTAAGGTGTGTGTCTCTAGCCTGAACATGGTAGGTGTTGCGGAGTGAGCACGTTGCGCTTGAGGGAGGGTGTGAAGCGAAGTCCCAGATCAGCTCGGTACCAAGGTAATATGAAGTATAGAAGCGTGAGGGCATTCTCACTTTAAAAGCTAGCTTTTGGGATTGAGTTCTACCTAATACCGTGTAACAATGATATCAACGGAAAATACTTCTATGACACTTGAAATAGATTAGCAGAAACTATAAACCTACAATGCAAGAGTAATTTTTTTTTTTTTTTTTTTTTTTGAGTTTTCATTTTTCATATGAGAATGTTCAAGTGAATACCCTGGTCAACATTTCCACCAGCCCCTGCTTCGATGATTTGGATTTCCTTTTAGCAAGAGTGCCAACATTTGCTCCATCTACAACTGCTTCAAAAGGTCCACAACGGTCAAGCCATTTCTGCAAAAAAAAACCCCACAAAGTTTCCATATTAGTTTACCAGACCAAGTTATAATCCCACACTAAGTATAGTAATGATGTCGTGGGCTTCTCATACCTGAAACTGCCGGAAGCTTGAGCTTTTCTCTCTCTGTGCAGCTAGAGATGCGACCAACTCAGCAAATTTTTCAGTTTCTACCGGATCAAGGTCTTCTGTTGCCAACTTTTGACCACAACACTTGCACAAGCCATCTGTCCCAACAGACGTGCGGAAAACATTCCATTTCCCTCTACCTAACCAACCTTGTCCATGCCACCCCCCACCTCCATTTTTAATTGCTTCCCGTATGAAATTTTCATCCACTTTCCTTTTCCCTACTTTTGAAGCTACCTTGCTTGTGAACCATTTCTCAAGCAAAACCGCTATAGAGGGTGAAACTTTCCGAACACTTTTTCGAAACCTATGTAACAAATAATAAACTTTATCACTTCTGCCTGCTTCTATACTTACTTTTAAGAGAGCCCCCAGTTCTGGCTCTTCTGGGTATACACCATGCTCCAACATGTGTTGTTCAACAGAAAACGCTTTGTCAACATCTCCACAGTTACAGAAAGCAGACAGAGCCGGATCAAACGATCTCAATCTAGGGTTTACTCCACGTGGCTTCATTTGCTTTACTATAAAAAAGGCCATGTCACCGTCACCCAATGCCATACAGAGTCTAGCAACAGATGTAAAACTTGCTTCATTCATCGGGACCTCGTTACAGCACATTCTATTGCAAATTTCAAATCCTCTCAAAAGTGCATACTCCTTGATCACGGTACTACTCGCCCCAATGTCTAATTTTTTTGTGTTATCGCCGTCTTTGATATCTCCACTTTCTGAATCACCAATTCCCATATCGTCTCTCCCATCCTTAACCTGAACCATTCCAATTTCCTTCAAACGGAAAAGGATATCGTAATTCTCATTTCCTACTTCAGTTAGAACCCCAATATAGTCCATTTCCATGGCACCTGAATCGATCCATTGGTCAAGGGATACAACGAATTTACCCAAAACTTCTGTATCCAAAGTAGAAACCTTACCAATAGGGTCCAAAGTACTCGAACTACAACCACCACTCCCACTCTTCGCAGTTTGAACACCACCAGTAGCTGCAGAAGAACAAAGATACAGCAGAATAGTATAATGAGACTGGTCCATTCTTACACCTTCTCTCCGAGCCAAATCGTACAGTATAAGTGCACCCAATACATCTCCCATCTTGGAGCAACTATCCAACCCAAGCTTCAACATAACCTCCGGCGGATTTCCCTTACCTTTCTTACCCTTACCTTTCTTATCCCCTTTCTTCCTCCTATTCACTCCCAACTGCTTACCAAAACCCTTCTCAATCTTTCCATTACTCTCCCCATTACTTCCTGTCAAATTTTTCTCAAAATATTTCCTTATACTCTCCAAAAACAGATTAGAAAACTCAAAATAGATTCCCCTTTTTTCACTAGAATCCAATCTTTTCGCCGTATCCCCGTCCCTTGTGGCGCCAGTCAGTTCAGGGTTTTCCACCTCTACTGAACTAACACTCTTTCTACGGGTTTTTCTGCCTACCCTTTTCCCATTAGCACTAGATTGAGAAAACCCAGATGAAGTTGCTACATTATTGCTATCATTCGAGGTTTCACATGGGATTTCTTGGGGTTTCTGGGTCAGCGCGGTGTCAATGCGGGCACAGGGTGTTCGAAGTGTAAGAAGGGGTGAGAAGCGTGGTTGAAATGGAGGGCGTTGTTTAGGTGGTGAGAGAGTGAGGGGAGAAGGAGAGGGAAAGTGGAATTTGAAGGAATTGTTGAAAGTCCATGAAGACTTACAGAGAGTGCTGGAGTAGGGTTGCGTCTGGCGCTGTAGAGGGTTGGAGGTGGAGAAGGCCATGCGTGGCCGTAGAGGAGGAGAGAGAGCTTTATCGTGTTGAAACCAGTGCAATATACGAAGTGGAAAGTTCGATGGACGGTCATACGGTCATGTATATGGGTTAATTTCAAATTTTTGACAGAATCAAATCATCCATTTTATAATGGTATTGATGTTTAATTAAGTTAATTTTTGTATGGATATGCTAACTATTTTTGAACCTCTGGGATTGGCACTTTAAGTGATTCTAACGATAAATGCACGGTAAAACCAACAATAATGGTGGCGAAATCCGTGCTTGTTCCCTTTCGGGCAAAACCCATGGG